>CM059202.1:415274-468601 GCA_030323885.1 Branchipolynoe longqiensis
AGTCTCACCTCATCACACCCTCACCTGGTCACAGTCTCACCTCATCACACCCTCACCTGATCACAGTCTCACCTCATCACACCCTCACCTGGTCACACTCTCACCTCATCACACCCTCACCTGATCACAGTCTCACCTCGTTACTCCCTCCCCTGGTCACACTCTCACCTCATCACACCCTCACCTGATCACAGTCTCAGCTCATCACCCTCACCTGATCACAGTCTCACCTCATCACTCCCTCACCTGGTCACAGTCTCACCTCATCACACCCTCACCTGATCACAGTCTCACCTCGTTACTCCCTCCCCTGGTCACACTCTCATCTCATCACACCCTCACCTCATCACAGTCTCACCTCATCACTCCCTCACCTGGTCACAGTCTCACCTCGTCACACCCTCACCTGATCACAGTCTCACCTCGTTACTCCCTCACCTGGTCACAGTCTCACCTCATCACACCCTCACCTGATCACAGTCTCACCTCATCACTCCCTCACCTGGTCACAGTCTCACCTCATCACACCCTCACCTGATCACAGTCTCACCTCGTTACTCCCTCCCCTGGTCACACTCTCACCTCATCACACCCTCACCTGGTCACACTCTCACCTCATCACACCCTCACCTGGTCACAGTCTCACCTCATCACAACCTCACCTGATCACAGTCTCACCTCGTCACACCCTCACCTGGTCACACTCTCACCTCATCACACCCTCACCTGATCACAGTCTCAGCTCATCACACCCTCACCTGATCACAGTCTCACCTCATCACTCCCTCACCTGGTCACAGTCTCACCTCATCACACCCTCACCTGATCACAGTCTCACCTCGTACTCCCTCCCCTGGTCACACCCTCATCTCATCACACCCTCACCTGATCACAGTCTCAGCTCATCACTCCCTCACCATCACTCCCTCACCTGGTCACAGTCTCACCTCGTCACACCCTCACCTGATCACAGTCTCACCTCGTTACTCCCTCACCTGGTCACACCCTCACCTCATCACAGTCTCACCTCATCACTCCCTCACCTGGTCACAGTCTCACCTCGTTACACCCTCACCTGATCACACTCTCACCTCATCACACCCTCACCTGGTCACAGTCTCACCTCATCACACCCTCACCTGGTCACACTGTCACCTCATCACACCCTCACCTGGTCAGTCTCACCTCGTTACTTGCTCACGTGGTCACAGTCTCACCTCATCACACCCTCACCTCATCACAGTCTCAACTCGTCACACCCTCACCTGGTCACAGTCTCACATTGTTACGCCCTCACCTGGTCACAGTCTCACCTCGTTATGCCCTCACCTGGTCACACTCTCACCTCATCACACCCTCACCTGGTCACACTCTCATCTCATCACACCCTCACCTGGTCACAGTCTCACCTCATCACACCCTCACCTGGTCACAGCTCACCTCATCACACCCTCACCTGGTCACAGTCTCACCTCATCACACCCTCACCTGGTCACACTATCACCTCATCACACCCTCACCTGGTCACACTCTCACCTCATCACACCATCACCTGGTCACACTCTCACCTCATCACACCCTCACTGTGTCACGCTCTGATTATTCGTCGCAACATGCACGTTTCTAGAACTCCGTAGTTATCAATCCGTGCCCGCTGAACCATCACCTCCCAATTACTGAACTTTTCTAACTGCGCCCATTCTTTGCTATAGTGCACTGCTCTAACTACACCGGTTACACCGACTGTCTGATTAGTGTCCTGCTCTAACTACACTGGTTACACAGACTGTCTGATTAGTGCCCTGCTCTAACTACACCAGTTACACCCGACTGTCTGATTAGTGTCCTGCTCTAATTACACTGGTTACACTGACTGTCTGATTACTGTCCTGCTCTAACTACACTGGTTACACCGACTGTCTGATTAGTGCCCTGCTCTAACTACACTGGTTACACCCGACTGTCTGATTAGTGCCCTGCTCTAACTACACCGGTTACACCCGACTGTCTGATTAGTGCCCTGCTCTAACTACACTGGTTACACCGACTGTCTGATTAGTGCCCTGCTCTAACTACACTGGTTACACCCGACTGTCTGATTAGTGCCCTGCTCTAACTACACCGGTTACACCCGACTGTCTGATTAGTGTCCTGCTCTAACTACACTGTTTACACCGACTGTCTGATTAGTGCCCTGCTCTAACGTCACCGGTTACACCCGACTCAATCCAAGTAATGCCCTGCTCTAACTACACCGATTATAGCCGACTGACTCCAAATTAGTGCTTTGCTCTAACTACCCCCTAACAACATCGTTGCTTGTTGCCCAATATGACCGTGGATGTTGTTAGGGTGTGAAACCTTAGTGAAGCGGTGTGTTGCTTGTTTCCCAATATGACCGTGGATGTTGTTAGGGTGTGAAACCGAAGTGAAGCGGTGCGTTGCTTGTTGCCTGATATGACCATGGATGTTGTTAGGGTGTGAAACCTCAATGAAGCTGTGCGTTGCTTGTTGCCTGATATGACCGTGGATGTTGTTAGGGTGTGAAACCTCAGTGAAGTGGTGTGTTGCGTTGCTTGTTGCCCAATATGACCGTGGATGTTGTTAGGGTATGAAACCTCAGTGAAGTGGTGCGTTGTTTGTTGCCTGATATGACCGTGGATGTTGTTAGGGTGTGAAACCTCAGTGATGCAGTGCGTTGCTTGTTGCCCAATATGACCGTGGATGTTGTTACGGTATAAAACCTCATTCAAGCTGCTTGTCATGATGACGTGACTTGTGATGTTGACCTCTCAGAGAGAGGGGTCAGGTATCCCCTGTCTGCGCATGTCTGAGTCATTATGTACAGGGACGTGGGGGGGGGGGGGGGGGTCAGACATACGGGGTATTTGGGACGTCTATTGACGCTATTCACGCCGCGGCCATGTTGAAACCATACCGAGGCCAAGTACGCATCCGCGAGGCGCCGCTGTATGAAAAGTAATGTGAATACTTTTTCGTCGACCAATACCTCTCGAAATCACTCAAATTTGAGGGTAATCATTTGTTAAACTACCATATTCATCTTTGCATACCTATTTTCTATCTATTGGCCAATTTTCACGAAGATTGGGTGACCCTTGCATGGTGATTTTCCCATTCTTTAACTACAATGTGACTGTCAACTTCAAGTCTGCATAGTTATGGTGGTATCATGTACCATGCAGCACTGTCAGCATAGTTATCTGTGTAGCACAGTTAAACAACTAGTCTTAGTAATTACAAATTAATAAAAGCTTTAAAATGGTTCAAATATATTTTTATAATATATTTATATTAAGAAAGTTATGCAATTTTGAATTTCAGAAAAGATTGGCAACCAGAGTAAGCGACTTTGTTGACATCGCCCACTGAAATGCATCTGATCATCACTCAATCTTCATGAAAATTGACCAATAGATAGAAAGAATGCATGCAAAAATAAATATTATAGTTTAAAATGTGAATATCTTCAAATTATACTCCTTTAATTTCTGTCGTAGTTCATACATATCAGCACACAGCAGTGTCTTATGGCCATTTCCAATACCCGACGCGTACTCAACCTAGTTCTGATGCCTAATTAGGTCCCGCGTGAATAGTGTGATATTTGAATGAGGGGTGTGGTTTGCGTGTGTCTGATGAGGGTGTGCGATGTGATGGGTGTGTGGCTGATGAGGGTGTGCGATGTGAGGGGTGGGTGATGTGTGGGTGATGAGGGGGTGTGTGTGATGAGGGAGGTATGTGAGGTATGTGTGTGCTGAGGGGTGTGTGTGCTGAGGGGTGTGTGGTGAGGTGGGGTGATGGGTGTGTGTGATGAGGGATGTATGTGACGTGCGGTGTGTGTGCGCTGAGGGTGTGTGATATGTGTGTGTGCTGAGGGGTTTGTGATTTGTGTGTGTGCTGAGGGTGTGTGATGTGATGGATGTGGTTTTCTATCTGGCACTCAGTCCTACCACACACCCTGCACCTCCAGTCTCTAACCTGACACCCTGTCCTACCACACACCCTACCGCCTCCAGTCTCTAACCTGACACCCTGTCCTACCACACACCCTGCCGCCTCCAGTCTCTAACCTGGCACCCTGTCCTACCAGCACACAGTACCACCTCCAGTCTCTAACCTGGCACCCTGTCCTACCAGCACACAGCACCGCCTCCAGTCTCTAACCTGGCACCCTTTCCTACCAGCACACAGCACCGCCTCCAGTCTCTAAGCTGGCACCCTGTCCTACCAGCCCACAGCACCGCCTCCAGTCTTTAATCTGGCACCCTGTCCTACCAGTACACAGCACTGCCTCCAGTCTCTAACCTGGCACCCTGTCCTACCAGCCCACAGCACCGCCTCCAGTCTCTAAGCTGGCACCCTTTCCTACCAGCACACAGCACCACCTCCAGTCTCTAATCTGGCACCCTGTCCTACCAGCCCACAGCACCGCCTCCAGTCTTTAATCTGGCACCCTGTCCTACCAGCACACAGCACCGCCTCCAGTCTTTAACCTGGCACCCTGTCCTGCCAGCACACAGCACCGCCTCCAGTCTTTAATCTGGCACCCTGTCCTACCAGCACACTTTTAGGGGTTTTTTGTTGGGGGGGGGGGGAGGTCATTAGTTGTTTAAGCAGGGGAAATTTCAATCGTGGACAATTGGTCTTCTTCATTCCACTGCTCCTTGGCCTATCCTATTAATGCTGACCGCCTGGCTAGGAAGCAACAAGTATCAATTTTTAAGTCATTAGTTTGACTCGACCAGGATTCAAACCCACGATCCCATGGTCTACCAACACGGGAGAGGGATGCTCTAACTCATTCAGCCATCCCGTCTGGCCATACTGCCTGCCATACTGCCATACTGCCTGCAGTCTCTAACCTGACACCCTGTCCTATCAGCACACATTACCGCCCCCAGTCTCTAACCTGGCACCCTGTCCTACCAGCACACAGTACCGCCCCCAGTCTCTAACCTGGCACCCTGCCCTACCAGCACACAGTACCGCCTCCACTCTCTAACCTGGCACCCTGCCCTACCAGCACACAGTACCGCCCCCAGTCTCTAACCTGGCACCCTGCCCTACCAGCACACAGTACCGCCTCCGCTCTCTAACCTGGCACCCTGCCCTACCAGCACACAGTACCGCCTCCACTCTCTAACCTGGCACCCTGCTGCCGTTGGCACAGAACACCTTTTTTTTTGTACATTAAATGTTTAAGCAGGGGAAATTTCAGTCGCAGACGACTGGTCTTCCTCATTCCACTGATCCTTGACCTATCCTCGAGCGTCTGGCTAGGAACTGACAAGTATCAATTTTTAAGTCATTGGTTTGACTCGACCAGGATTCGAACCCACGATCTACCAACACGGGAGACGGACGCTCTAACTCATTAGTCGGTGTAAAAGCTGGGTGTCGTTTTTTTTTTTTTCATCTGCTCACGACCTGGAGGCGACTGCTCCCGACCTGGCGCCGACCGCTCATGACCTGATGCCAACCTGGCACCAACCACATGGTGAGTGCGGCATTGCATGTGTTGGTGCCGCCAGATCAACGCCAGGTCGGCGCCAACTCGCCAACCAAGAGGTCGGTGACATGTCGGTGCCAGGTCGGCACCAGGTCACCAACCAATGGCGATATGGCGCTGATGGCACCGGATGCAAGGAGATTGCAAGTGCTGCAGCCAAAATTTTCAAAAGGGACACCGCGTGGTTGCCGACCTTGTGGCGTCGGCACATAAGGCAGACCTAAGTAGGTCGTTTTGACATCGCGAATCGATCGTAGGTGAATGCAGGCCTCACGTGACTGGGGTATAATCGTTATGTTTATTTATTGCACTGACCCATATTCACATTATTGCCCATCCAGATTATGACCTTAGATGATGCCATGACGTACAACTCCAACAACCAACCATAATTACCCTCCTTTTATCAGGGGTTAACCGCCACTCCCATCTCTAGCCGAGCATGTACTGGAATTGATTGGGGCTTTGCGTCCTAGAAACATGTGAGGTCATATCAGGACGGACACCAACTTGTGACAGGACCACATGGGATGGCCGAATGAGTTGATGTCCGTCTACCGTTTTTGGTAGATTGTGGGATTCGAACCCACGGGTTCGAACCCTGGTCGCGTTAAACCAATGATTTAAATATTGATACTTGCCGCTTCCTAGCCAGACGCTTGGCATTATTAGGATAGGGAAATGACTGGTTGGCTCAGTGTCAGGATAATGTGATTGAATGGGATATCAGGTCATGGTGATGGTGGCCTGGTCTCCCAGTGGGGCAGCACTATAACATCCTCATGACCCACTGTCACAAGTCGGTACCCGTCCTGATATGACCTTAGATGTTGCCAGGACATAAAACTCCAACAACCAACCAACCTTGACCGACCACTCCAAATGATATTTGAAATATTGAGATCTTAAATCTGCAAGAACATTATTGACACTAGGAATATGTGTAAATAATAACAATTATTCAATTGTACCCAATACATGATTTCCACGACGCATGCGCAGAGCATAATCCAGACTGGACTTGTGGGTCGTAGAGTCTATGGAGAGGCAATAGAGGCTCTGTTAACACTGGCTTCATATTGAGCAACTGACACTCTTTTTGGCACAAATGTGGATTTATAGAGAAAATATACTTACCATTTTTTAATCAATTTTGATAATTATAGCTGTATCTTATTGATTGATTAATTGAAAAGCTTGATCGCCACTATGACACACTGTCGACCCATATCACAAGTGTCATTGCCTATCACCAGGTGTCATACTAGTCACGGAAATCGTGTATTGTCCTTCCCTACTGGCAGTCGGCAGATTTCGTGCATCCCATGTTCTTAAAGAACAGTAGTTATCTGTGTTCACACAGGCCTCCAGATGGCAGCACGAGTTAACAGAACAAACCGCCAGGTGGCAGCCCGGATTTACGCAATGAAGCCACCTGTTTGTAGCGCGCATCCACAC
Source organism: Branchipolynoe longqiensis (assembly GCA_030323885.1). Classification (NCBI taxonomy): domain Eukaryota; kingdom Metazoa; phylum Annelida; class Polychaeta; order Phyllodocida; family Polynoidae; genus Branchipolynoe; species Branchipolynoe longqiensis. Next base: position 422,266 of record CM059202.1, read on the forward strand.
AGGCCTCCAGGTGGCGGGGACGGAGAGTTGTTAGTTCCACACTGAACCGCTAGGGGGCAGCACCTGCCAGTGTGAGTAGTTTATGAATGGGTGCCCCAGAGCAGGCACCTTGGAACGCTTGAACTGAGCGAATATCCCTGCCACCCCCAACTTGTGCACTGTTAATTGGAGTTTGGACTCTATATGTTAATAGCAGTATTGAGTAGTGTCGGTAGAACTGTAGCTTCCACAGCAGACCATTTAGGGTGTAAACTATACTTATTCTAGTTGTAGATACCCGCTAGTTAACAACTAGATAAAAGATTCACCCCGTACTTCCAGTACAGGGGTGAACTACAACATAGTCTAAATACGGGCGAAAATAGCTTTAGTATGGAACAGGAAGTAGAATGTCTGGCACTAGTGTCAAATGGTTACTTATATCAGCACAGAGTTGGAGAAATGGGAGAGAATGCAAAAAGACAAGATGGCAGCCAGAGAACGCCGTCGATTTCACTTTTAAATTGCATTAAAGTATATGTTTTATTATATTTTCCAACTCAAAAGTAGCGGGTAAATATGAAGACGTACATAAAGAATATATTGTGCTTCTTCTTCTTCTTTTCGTTCGCTTCTTAGAATAAGAATTTACCAGCTCAGTTAATTAACCCAGCATGTCAAAATTCTTCGCCAGCTTTTCTAATGGGTTGGTTTTCACCCCTGTACTGGAAGTACGGGGTGAATCTTTTATCTAGTTAACAACGTGATCATGTCCTCTCTTTTTTGAAGAAGCTGACACTGTCTCGACTTGTTGTAATCAATGGATGTACATGAGATAGGAACATATTTCAACTTAAAGCTATAATCGTTACAAAGTTCACACTCCTGCATTTCACAGGAGAGAAGGTTAACCAAGGGCAAGGCTACTAGCTGTTCGGGTGAAGACGTCGCCATTTTGATTGTGGACAAACAGACGACTGCTTGGTCATGTTTATTTAAGGCGCCTACATGACATGACGTCACGCACCTCATTTGCATAACCTAATGATGAAGATCTGACCATACTACCTGGTTGAAAGTGTAATTTACGTCAGTTCAACCGCCCTATGTATAGATAGACGGATGGATAGATAGACAGAGATAGATGGATAGATCTAGGTGGGTGGAGGGAGGGATGAATGGGTGGATAGAGAGATATAGAGACAGATAGATGGATAGATCTAGGTGGGTGGAGGGATGGATGGATAGAGAGATATAGAGACAGACAGATAGATGGATAGATCTAGGTGGGTGGAGGGATGGATGGATAGAGAGATATAGAGACAGAAAGATAGATGGTTAGATCTAGGTGGGTGGGTGGAGGGAGGGATTGGTGGATGGATGGATGGATAGAGAGATATAGAGAAAGATAGATAGATAGACAGGTGTCCCCGTAAAACCGAAAACTTACTAAATTGATCCTTGTCTGGCACTCGGCCATTACAAGGATTCGGTAATAACAGGTTGACTCGGCTCAGTGTCAAGATAATATGACTGAGTATGATATACCGTCTGGTCATGGTGCCGGCAGTACGGCATCCCAGTGGATGCAACACTAAAAAAACACCATGAGAACACGCTATCACAACTGGGTAAATATACGTCGAGATGTGACCTTGGATGTTTCTAGGCCGTATATTCCCAATAAACCATCTTAAACCAAGCTACCATCTACGGCATCAGTTGATGACAACAAAACAACACCAACAAAATCAGGCAACTAGCCACTCACCCCGAGCTAGATGGATTCTACCTGCCAACCTGCCACCCCTACTTCCAGCGCCAACATTAAACCCGCCCTCCCACCCGCTGAGTGCAGCCGCACCGGAAGTCCTCGCAGCAGCGCCGTCTGGTTCCCGGCGGCAGAAAAAGGTAAAAAAACAAAACAACCCATCCAAACCAGAGAAGGCCAGAGGAAGGGAGAGACACATTTGAGCAGGAGCAGCGTGTTTGTGTGTGACTGGAGGTAGTAGGGGCTGGTACAGCTGCCAGACTCATGTAGTGAGTGTTCAGCTGCTCTGAGGTTGTGTAGGAGTGTACGACAGGGCCGTTATTACAGCGGCTGCTGTTATGGCGGAGCTGCTGTCAGTGCAGGTTCACGTCCCCCTCACCAAGTCACAGGATGGGCGGCTACTGGAGACAGGAGACAAGGCGAAGGGCTTCACACGACTCAAGAAGGTCGAGAACGCCGACTCAAGGCGGATCGACTACCTGCCAAACCGCCGGGCTGTGGACATCGAGTTTCAGGGACTTACCTACTCAGTGTCTGAGGGACGCGCTCACAGTAAGTTTGCTGATGTTACTTTAATTACTGCCATTCATTAGATACAAGATTCTCCCCCGTATCAAAGACCCTATAATACTAAGACGGCTCACTCAGCCTGTACTGTGTAATCAAAATGATCAAACCCACCACTTGGTGCACTGGCTGTTCTTTTGGTTAAACAGGTGCTATATTCCAGTGCGCGAGTGACAATATTCGCGGCACTGGGGGGTGGCGCCAGCTGTCCCACCCAGGGGAGGGGCCACCCATAAAGTAGTACACAGAATCAGGGTGGCCAGTAGGGGATATTCCCTTACGCGCCTTTATACTCGCATAAGTTTTATACATCACATAAATCTATATGTGAAAGATGTGTGATGATGGCAATGCTGATGATGATGCTGATGATGATGCTGATGATGATGTGTATTTGTTCGTAGCAATTTCATATTGATGTGTATTCATCAGTATTGGGGTATGCAGGTATAGCAATACCTCAGGGAGTTTGACGCCCCTGCCTTGCAGAGTTCTAAACCACTGCCTTGTGGTACAGGTCCTTGACAGAACCAAATGCTAAGGCAGCAAACCCTAAACAGAAAACCATGTCACTGTGGCAGCATTAAGGGCGGTTGATGTATGGAACTCCCAACATCTCCCAACCAGCCACTGCAGGGACAAATAGTTTTGCGCCTGTCTTGACATGTTCTTGCGGTGTGAAACCTCTATTTGCTCCCCAAGAGAGTGCCGCTGGTAACTTGCAAAAGCCAGCAGCACTTCAACACTTTTGCAGGCAGCTTTCATGAAATGGAAGACCAACTCATGGACGCAACTCTCACAGCAGAGAGCTAAATGGAGAGCGGCAGTCAAGTAATGAAAGCAGTCATTGTCGCATCGCGACCGACAGCATGATGATGATGTATTCATACTTACCTATCTCATGTATAATATAATTGTATGTGTTTACATGTGAAACACCAACCAGCAGCCGGGCTGATCAAACCCACCACAAGGTGGCACTGCGAAATTTACATTACCATGGGAGAGATAGGGAGTGAGCCGTCTTAGTATTATAGGGTCTTTGCCCGTATCTAGATAAAAGATTCACCCCATATATACAGTAGGGTTGAACGTCATCGTAGTCTAAATACTGGCGAAAATAGCTTTAGTATGCAACAGGAAATACAATCTCTGGTTCCAGTAGCAATTGGCTACTTGAATCTTTTATCTATTAAGTTTGGTGATGTTCCTTTAATTACCGGCATTCATTATAGATACAAGATTTACCCCGAACTGCTGCTGTAGCCACATGAGGGGTGGAGAACAACCCTATATTACTGTCATCTCTTTGCATTCCGGGCCAGTGCGCTAACCATTACACCACCTAGGCTCCCTGATATCACCACACTACACACGCCTACCTGTCTATGTGGTTACTTGCCTGAGAGGTCAGTGCAGACTACTACACTAACCATTACACCACCTAGGCTCCCTGATATCACCACACTACCCACACCTACCTGTCTATGTGGTTACTTGCCTGAGAGGTCAGTGCAGACTACTACACTAACTTTTACACTACCTAGGCTCCCTGATATCACCACACTACCCACACCTACCTGTCTATGTTGTTACTTGCCTGAGAGGTCAGTGCAGACAACTAGATTAGCATCAAAGCTGGCGAAAGACAGCTAATAAATTCTTAATTTAAGAAGCAAAATATATTCTTTATATACGTCTTCATATTTACCCGCTACTTTTCAGTTGAAAAATATAATAGAACATGTAGTTTAACGGACTTTAAAAGTGAAATTGATGGCGTTCTATCGCCGCCATCTTGTCTTTTTGAATTCTCTCTCATTTCATCAACTCTGTGCCGATACAAGTAGCCATTTGATACTGGAACCAGAGATTCTACTTCCTGTTCCATACTAAAACACAGACCCGACAACACAGCATCCTGGTAGAGAATCCTTTAATAATCACCAGTTTGGTATAATATATACTGTTACAATAATATCTGCTTGGAGAGTGCAGTAGATCGTGCCCTGATTGGCTGTCCTCCTATTGGTAGTAGAGCTCCACACATGGATGATTGACAACACAAACACTGTGCGGGGAGAGATATCACAAACAATAGGTGGCAGAGCCATCCCCCAATCCCCAATCCACCTGCGTAGCATGGCATGTGTGCTTGCTGGGATATCCTTATCTGCCTGTGTTAACACTCTGCCCACTGTGTCCCTGTGGTTCCCATAACACTCTGCCTGATGTGTCCCTGTGGTTCCAATAACCCTGTGTTCCTGTGGTTCCCATAACACTCTGCCCACTGTGTCCCTGTGGTTCCCATAACCCTCTGCTTGCTGTGTCCCTGTGGTTCCCATAACCCTCTGCCCGCTGTGTCCCTGTGGTTCCCATAACCCTCTGCCCGCTGTGACCCTGTGGTTCCCATAACACTCTGCCCACTGTGTCCCTGTGGTTCCCATAACCCTCTGCTTGCTGTGTCCCTGTGGTTCCCATAACCCTCTGCTTGCTGTGTCCCTGTGGTTCCCATAACCCTCTGCTTGCTTTGTCCCTGTGGTTCCCATAACCCTCTGCTTGCTGTGTCCCTGTGGTTCCCATAACCCTCTGCTCGCTGTGTCCCTGTGGTTCCCATAAACCTCTGCTTGCTGTGTCCCTGTGGTTCCCATAACACTCTGCCCGCTGTGTCCCTGTGGTTCCCATAAACCTCTGCTTGCTGTTTCCCTGTGGTTCCCATAACACTCTGCCCGCTGTGTCCCTGTGGTTCCCATAACCCTCTGCTTGCTGTGTCCTTGTGGTTCCCATAACCCTATGTTCCTGTGGTTTCCATAACACTCTGCCGCTGTGTTCCTGTGGTTCTCTGCCTGTATATGTCTGTGTCTTTGTCTCTCCTTATCTCTGTCTTCGTGCCCTGTGGTTCTGTGCCTGTATATGTCTGTGTCTTTGTGTCTCCTTATCTCTGTGTCTTTGTGCCCTGTGTCTCTGTGCCTCTAGATGTCTGTGTATGTGTGCCTGTATATGTATGTGTCTCTGTGCCTCTGACAGGCTCTGTGTGTGTCTCTGTGTGTATGTATCTGTTTCTCTCTATCTTTCTGTCTTGTTGCACTTTATGTAGCCTTCGCCTTTTCGTTTGTCTCTCCCTCTTTTCTCTTGGTCTCTCCGCCTTCCTCCTCTCTCAGTGTCTGTCCCTGACCCTCTCTGTATCTCGCTCTTTCTCTCTGTTTGTCACGCTACTAGTATTTGTGTCATTCAGTGGAGCAGAAAGTAGCATGTGTTAAATACAGCATGTATAAGAATTATACAAATATAATAACCTGAGTTTCCATACTCGCTCCTCATCTCCACCCGCTAGTGATCGGGTGATGGAGCCTGGGGCTAGTCATATCTACTGAACCTATTGAACCTCAGCTCCGCCTCCCACCGCTCACTCTCTGCTCATTAACCTCATTCACCGTATCTCTACAATAATTGTATTACATATGTCATGGAGTAAAAAGTTTGTTTTATTTCACGACGCCTCTAGAGCGCATTGATTTTTATTATCGGCAATTGAACGTCAAACATATGGTCATTCTGACATATTTCTTTGAAGGAAACCCGCTGCCGCCACATAGGCTACTCTTTATGTCATGGAGTAGTAGCAAGATGAAGCATATGTGAAGTCAGTATGAAGGGCAAACCCAGGGGGAAGGGAGGGAGGGGGGTGGGGTTAGAACTTAAAGGCACCTGGTGCACCTGATTCACCTCCCCCCCTCCACCCCTCAAACAGTCTCACAGACGGTACAGCTACCAGCGGCAGTCTGTGGGGTGTGTGAGGGTGTGGGTGTGTCAGCGGTGTTAGAAGTGTGAGGGTGTGGGTGTGTGAGCGGTGTTGTGGGTGTGTGAGCGGTGTGAGGGATGTGTGGGTGAGGGATGTGTGAGGTGTGTGTGTGAAGGGTGAGGGGGTGTGTGAAAGGTGTGAAGGTGTGGGTGTGTGAGCGGTGTTGTGGGTGTGTGAGCGGTGTGAGGGATGTGTGGGTGTGTGAGGGATGTGTGGGTGTGAGGGATGTGTGAGGTTGTGAGGTGTGTGTGTAGGAGTGTGAAGGGTGAGGGGTGTGTGAAAGGTGTGAGTGGTGGGTGTGTGAGCGGTGTTGTGGATGTGTGAGGTGTGTGTGTAGGAGTGTGAAGGGTGAGGGGCTGTGAGCGGTGTTGTGGGTGTGTGAGCGGTGTGAGGGATGTATGGGTGTGAGGGTTGTGTGAGGTTGTGAGGTGGGTGTGTAGGAGTGTGAAGGGTGAGGGGGTGTATGAAAGGCGTGAGTGGTGGGTGGGTGGTGGTGGGTGGTGGCATATCACCTAACATGTGTATATATATATCTACATACTTAGGTGGCCAATATCAAACAACTTGTGCAAGTGAGTAACTAAGAAACCACCACAGGTGGCGCCACCATCTTGATCCAGGCTGCAGACAAAATGAGGGTTAGCTGCAGTAAGTAAAGACTGCATACAATAACACTGTGGGTCCAATCAATCAGGGTTTGCTGCTTGTATTCGCATGATTTAGTACACAATACAGTAAAGCATATAAATCGACCGACCATGGGACCGACTTTAAATGGCCCATTTAGGGAGGTGGTCGGTTTAGGGAGTTTGTTTTATCGTTACCGTGCTATTGTACTGGCGATCGTTTGGGACCCAAATAAAGTGATCGATATATGGGGGGGGCGGGGGGGGGTCGATCTATGCAGGTGGTCAGTTAGATTAGAGGTGATTGGCAGTAATAGGATAGGGCAAGGACTGGTTGGCTCAGTGTCAGGATAATGTGACTGAGTGGGATATCAGGTCATGGTGCTGGTGGCCTGCTCTTCCAGTGGGGCAGCACTATAAAGTAGCCATGAGTGCGCACTGTCACAAGTCGGTACCCATCCTGATATGACCTTAGATGTTGCTAGGATGTAAAACAACAACAACAAACAAAGGTAGTACCAGCATGGGAAACATAACCATGGCTAGCGGCAATAACATCAGCAGCAACAGACCTGCTCAGGTTCCCAAGAGGAAGGAACAACCTGCACCATCAGGAACCACTAACAGTCCACGGAGACGTGTCGACAACACCCCTTTTGGCATTCCTTTTTTAAGAAGACATTTAGAACAATATGGTTTAGACAAAATTGCAAAAGAAACACTTATTTTACATGACTGGAAGAAATGGACAGTGGAATTATACACAAGTTATTTAAGGAAATGGGGACTTCATTGCCTCCTAAAAGGTGTCAAACCATTAAAACATTAAGATTTCTAAGAATCCGGGAGGATGAAGGATTAGGATTTGGTGCAATTAATGCAGCAAGATGTGCAGTTTCTATTATTCTACCTAGAATTGATGAACAGACAATTGGACAACATCAGTTGGTACACTGGTTTATTAGATCGGTGTATGAGAGAAACCCACCTAAACCAAAATATAATAGGTTCTGGGATGTGTCGATAGTATTTAAGTTATTCAAGTCATGACCTAGTAATAGACACTTGATCTATGAAGGAACTAGGTTTTAAATTAGCAGTTCTATTACTGCTAGTGACGGGACATAGAGGCCAAATGATTGTGGCGCTTTTACTGGATGGATCAGAGATAGACAAGGATGAGGAAACATTTGATTTAGACACATTACTAAAGTCGAATCCCACAGGGGACCCACTGTCCACAGTAAATGTAAATAGGTTTCCGGAAGATAAACGGATATGTGTACTTTCAGCCATTAGGGCTTATATATCCAAGTCATGTGGAATTAGGAATTCCAGACAGCTGCTAATTAGCTTTATTAAACCTCATAGAGGCTATCTCAAGAGACACACTCGCAAGATGGACCATCAAGGTGCTTAAACAGGCAGGAGTCAATACTGGAAGCTACGCACCCAACTCAACGCATGGAGCCATGGTTTCTAAGGCAAGACAATTAGGGATCTCAGTGAAGAGAATCCTTGCACACACAGGGTGGAAGACGCTAGATCGTTTGCAAAACATTACAACAAACGACTAGAGAAACCAAGTGGCCTGGCGACTCGCCTACTCACCAACTAAAGACAGGTGAGAAACAAAATTAATATTTTGCACTTCAAACAATAGTATTACAACATTAAATTATAGAAGGTTAATAAATGAGATTACGTCAAATTCTCCCTGGGCTACGAGTAGCCAGAGGCATGGTACCGAGGTAAAATAGTATAGTTATACGAATCTTACTTTGGTACAGATGATGCATAACTGGTGTTTTCCCGAGGTACTAGCCTCGGATAGTCATGAGTCAGGGCCCACCCACCCTACCTACCATGACTATCACATTTCGCTGGAACCACCATCCTGATATGACCTTAGATGTTGCTAGGATGTAAAACATTAATGTGCATATACACTGGAACCAAAATGAAAACACAATAGTATCCATAAAAAGTTAAGATAATTTGTTATCCTATTAAATATGTAAAAGATTGCTGGACCGGGATGTGCTTCCTTCTCCCTGACCCATGACTATCCAAGGCTAGTAGTACCTCGGGAAAACACCAGTTATCCATCATCTGTACCCAGGTAAGTTTTGTATAACTATACTATATACATATACAGAAAGTACAAGCGCTTTACCCACTAGACCATGCCATCTATGCATTAAGATATTGATAATTGGTGCCGGGTCATGACACCTGGTAATAAAAGATGCAGCGATACAATTTAATCGCTGATTAGATAACCCAGTTGATGAATAATTTACGGCAAAAGCTGGCACCAGGGGGAGCTGCACTTAACGGGAGTGCCAGGTGAGGGCGGGAAAATGTCGTCTGCCTCCTCTGTGCAGCCTAGCTGGTTGGTTTGTTGTTGGAGTTTTACGTTCTAGCAACATCTAAGGTCATATCAGGACAGGTACCGACTTATGACAGTGTGAACTCATGGCGACTTTATAGTGCTGCCCCACTGGGAAATCAGGCCACCGGCACCATGAGCCGATATCCCACTCACTCACATTATCCTGACACTGATCCAATGAGTCCTTGCCCTATCCTATTAATGCCAAGCACCTGGCTAGGAAGTGACAAGTATTAATTTTTAAGTCATCGGTTTGAATCGGAGACAAATCTGTGGATTCGAATCCCACGATCTTCCAAAACACGAGACGGACGCTCAACTCATTCTGCTATTCCATCTGGTCAAAGTGTGCAGCCTAGTGTTCGGGGCGACCACCAGTCAAATCAGACCTCACCCGCTTTTAATATTTTAGACACAATCCCCTATTATCACTCAAAATGTTTAATGATTTTTAATAATTTAAGTTAATTTATGTTATTTTATTCACGTATTTATTATTTATGCTGATTCATCATGTGCATAGAAAATGGGTAGGGTTCATCGATCAATTTTATATCTATTTTCTACTTGAAGAGTTCAGGCACAAAACCCTGTAAACGCCAATCCTTCAAAAGCTTAATTTTTTACATTTTTATTTGTTTAGTCATTCCTTCATAACCAGTTCATCAAATGAAAAGTGGAATTAGTGAGAATTAGAATTACCTTCAGGCATAAAACCTTTTATTTAAATTAAATTCTTGGATTGGCGTTTACGGGGTTTTGAACTCTTCATATCTGTATCTAGAGAAGTCCAGATGTGAAACTAGAGTGAGGATAAGTTTTAGCTATATTATTTATATAATGTTATTTATGCTGCTTCAAAAAGAAAAGCGAAGAAAGAATGGAAAGACTTGGTTGTCTTTGAATACAGGTGTTCTAGTTAGATAATGACCTGCTAATTGGTTGGCTGTTCATCTCCCTATTCAGAGGGAGCGGGACATAGCTCAGGCGGTAGAGTGTCCACCTGTGAAGGTGTCAGTCATCCTATCGATCCTGCTCAGTGGACCCATTTGCAATTTGGGCTATTTTCTGTTCCAACCAGTGGTCCACAACTGGTTCATCAAAGGCTGTGGTATGCCATCCTGTCTGTGGGAAAGTGCATATAAAAGACCCCTTGCTGCTTATCGAAAAGAGTAGCCTATGTGGTGGCAGCGGGTTTCCTCCAGAGAAATATGTCAGAATGGCCATTATGTTTGACATCCAATAGCCGATGATATGAAAATCAATGTGCTCTAGAGGTGTCATTAAATAAAACAAGCTTTACTTTTAATCTCCCTATTCACTCTCCCTATTCACCAGCCCTCTGGTATATTATTATGTGATGTATAACGCATTATGCGAGTATAAAGGCGTGGAAGGGAATTAACCCCTCCTTATTACTATTATCTCCTAATTATTGTTATTATTACGATACATACTGTACTGCCTCCTCCATCTCGTGACTGGTGGCGCCACCCCCGGCTGCGCCCGGTACCCGCCTACCCCGAATACTTCACTCGCGTCGGGAAATTTTTTCCTTTATTGTTAGGCTGATATTCCTAGCCAGAGAATATATAACTCATACCACTACTTTCTCTTGTTCTTGTTCCTTTGTACTGTAGCCGGCCTTTATATAGTTACATGGGTTCATTGTAGAGTATCATACCACCTCCTTCCTCCAAATCGAGCATTCCTGGTCTCACCAATAGGAATCCAGCATTCCTGGTCTCTATGGGCCGTCCTGATATGACCTTAGATGTTGCTAGGACCTAAAACAACAACAAACAAACAGTCTCTATGGATACCAGTGGTCTGCCCACCACCAGTAGCTGTATGGCCCCTTGGCAACCTTGGCCTTTTCAGTGTGGTGACCCCTACCCCAGCAGGGGCCGTATGCATGGGGCGGTGTTAGCGAGCCAAAACTGGTTTTGGACAGGATTTCTAGTTTAGCGGCGAAAAGTCTGTATGCATGGAGCGGTGTTACGCAAACATACCGAGTTTAAGATCGGGTAGGCTAACACCACTCCGTACCAGGTTTAAGGGGGGTGTTAGGTACCCATTAGGCCCAAATCTATTCAATGCTATCATATTACTCCAAAAGTGAAATTTGGTCAAATTAACCCCAAAATCGAACCAATATTAATGCCGCTGCTACATGTAAACAAAACAAATGGCCGCCAATGCTGCAGCGGCATTAATATCGCTTTGATTTTGGGGTTAATTTCACCAATTTTATTTAACAGAATAACATACAAAAAAAGTGAAATTTGGCCAAATTAAGCCAGAAATTGAAGCGATATTAACGCCGCCGCCGAATTTTGGTCAAATTAAACCAATAATCGAAGCGATATTAACGCCGCCGCCGCCTCGCCGGGAACAGGCTCAGAGGGATTTCCCAAATCTATAAATAACTTATAGGTTAGCTAATGCCACCGTGCTTTGGACCCGTACATACCCCGTGACCCATTTCCCAACACCGGCGTTAGCTAACCCGGCGGCGGCCCTTAACACCAGAGCCGATAAAAACTTGTTCATGCATACGGGCCCAGAAGGGGTAGGCCCTGAGTGCAATCACACCCAGACCTGCCAGCACCACTATGTCTATTTACATCCCACTCAGGCACCACCAACCCATATATATATATATATATATATTTATATATATATATATTTATATATATATATATATATGCACCTGGTCATGTACACCGATCAGTAATAGAACATTTGCATTCCCCCCTTGCCGAATATCGGAATACTTTACCCAGCTGTGTGATTTGGAAGACTACATTGTTGAATGGTATAAATACATAATAATCTTAAGCCCTGTTCACACGGACAAAATGTGAGGCGCATCACACAAATCGAATCAGGTGAGGCGAATTAGCCGCCCGTTCACACGGACACTGCGTGAGGCGGAAGTGGATATCTGCGCATGAGCAAGTCCAGACTAACCAGCGCCATTTTGGGTTCGACGACGAAGGCACCAGAGAGTGTGGGTTCGACCTAGATATGTATTTAATTAATCGTATTGGTTTGGAACGGTCAAAACTTCTGCTGGGCAGTGAAACCCTAAAAATAAATGATGAAAAAAATATCTGTGCATAGATAGCAGTTTCATTAATTAAATTATATAATATGCGCTTTTGATCGACCGGAAAGTCAACAAACTGAGGTGTCGACTGCGCATGCGTGTGAGGTGCTTAATTCGCCTCAGTGCGTCCACACGGACAAAATAAATCGAATCAGAGAAATCGCCTCACGTAGACTACCTCGCTTAGGTGGTTTACACGATCCGCATCACGTGAGTCGAATCAGCCCTAATCCGCATCAGACGTGCGTTCACACGAGAAATGTGATGCGAACTATACAAGTCGCTTTCTACGAATCGATTTACATCGCCCGTGTGAACAGGGCTTTACACAACTTCAACCAAAACAACTAAAACCATTACAACCAGCAACTAAAAGGTCAGTCACCATGGCAACCTTTGACGCAGTGTTTGCAAATAGCCACCCCATGGCCAGAAACCAGGCGGTGCCACTCAGCCCGTGTCCTGATGCAGTGATAGGCAGGCACAGGAGAGGGCCGTGGACGCCGACACTGGAGGCAGCACCACGTGACCTCCTGAAATGTAACAAATTCACGAAATAAGGGCGGGGCGGCCGGGGTCTTACTTGGCGACTGACCGGTTCCCGCGACTCTGGCCTTTAAGGCTGTGGTGCCGTAAGGTCAGCCTGAGATGGGGTGCTGTAAGGTCAGCCTTATATGGGGGCTGTAAGGTCAGCCTTAGATGGGGCGCTGTAAGGTCAGCCTGAGATGGGGTGCTGTAAGGTCAGCCTTAGATGGGGCTGAAAGCTCAGCCTTAGATGGGGCGATCTAAGGTCAACCTTAGATGGGGCGTTGTAAGGTCACCGATGGGACGCTGTAAGGTCAGCTCCTCTGTGGATATCGATGGTACATCATTGTTCCCCTCCTCTGTGGATACAGATAGTGCATCATTGTTCCCCTCCTCTGAGGATACAGATGGTGCATCATTGTTCCCCTCCTCTGTGGATACAGATGGTGCATCATTGTTCCCCTCCTCTGTGGATATGGATGTCGCATCATTGTTCCCCTCCTCTGAGGATACAGATGTCGCATAATTGTTCCCCTCCTCTGAGGATATGGATGGGGCATCAATGTTCCTTCCTCTAAGGATACAGATGTTGCATCATTGTTCCCCTCCTCTGAGGATATGGATGGTGCATCATTGTTCCCCTCCTCTGGGGATATGGATCTCGCATCATTGTTCCCCTCCTCTGTGGATACAGATGTTGCATCATTGTTCCCCTCCTCTGTGCATACAGACCTCCCATCATTGTTCCCCTCCTCTGTGGATACCGATCTCGCATCATTGTTCCCCTCCTCTGAGGATACAGATGGTGCATCATTGTTCCCCTCCTCTGAGGATACAGATGTCGCATCATTGTTCCCCTCCTCTGTGGATACAGATGCTGCATCATTGTTCCCCTCCTCTGTGTATACGGATCTCGCATCATTGTTCCCCTCCTCTGAGGATACAGATGGTGCATCATTGTTCCCCTCCTCTGGGGATATGGATGGCGCGTCATTGTTCCCCTCCTCTGAGGATACGGATGGTGCGTCATTGTTTCCCTCCTCTGGGGATACAGATGTCGCATCATTGTTCCCCTCCTCTGTGGATACGGATCTCGCATCATTGTTCCCCTCCTCTGTGGATACAGATGTTGCATCATTGTTCCCCTCCTCTGTGGATACAGATGGCACATCATTGTTCCCCTCCTCTGTGGATATGGATCTCGCATCATTGTTCCCCTCCTCTGGGGATACAGATATCGCATCATTGTTCCCCTCCTCTGTGGATACGGATGTTGCATCATTGTTCCCCTCCTCTGTGGATATGGATGTCACATCATTGTTCCCCTCCTCTGTGGATACAGATGTTGCATCATTGTTCCCCTCCTCTGTGGATACGGATGTCGCATCATTGTTCCCCTCCTCTGGGGATACAGATGTCACATCATTGTTCGCCTCCTCTGTGGATACAGATGGTGCATCATTGTTCCCCTCCTCAGTGGATACTGATGGCACATCATTGTTCCCCTCCTCTGGGGATACGGATAGCGCGTCATTGTTCCCCTCCTCTGAGGATACGGATGGTGCGTCATTGTTTCCCTCCTCTGGGGATACGGATGGCACATCATTGTTCCCCTCCTCTGAGGTTACAGATGGTGCATCATTGTTCCCCTCCTCTGTGGATACGGATGGTGCATCATTGTTCCCCTCATCTGTGGTTATGTGTGTGGGGAGAGGGGGGGGGGGGGAAGGGCCTCCTCGCTCTTTCGGGGCCTGGGTTACACCCCCACCGGAACTTGATGGCCACTTGGAGGCCCAGCATCTAGAAAGTGACGGACACAGACTTGCAATTGTCCTTTAATACATGATGAGTGGTAGAAGTCCGCCCTGCCAGAGTCATCACACGTGACCGCATCCACACGGGTTCAGTTTACTCCATCCTAGTGTGCGTATTATTATTATTATTGTTATTATTATTATATGCATATTTTCGCAAAATTCACACTGCAGTCATACACTTAGTATACAGCCTTTGTCTCTCCACATTTCGCACTGACCCCTCATGTATTCACCCCCCCTCACCTTCACCATCCCCTGCACACCCATAACACAAGCAAATTCACCCCCCTCCACCTGCCCCCTCCACCTGCCCCCTCCACCTGCCCCTCCACCTTCCCCTCCACCTGCCCCCTCCACCTTCCCCCTCCACCTGCCCCCTCCACCTGCCCCTCCACCTGACCCCTCCACCTGCCCCTCCACCTGACCCCTCCACCTGCCCCCTCCACCTGCCCCATCCCCTTTGCCACTCCACGTGCCCCTCCACTGGCCCCCTACATGTACCTGCACCTTGCCCCTGCACCTGCCCCTTCCCCTCCACCTCAACTTGCCCCTCCACCTGCCCCCTCCCCTTCCACCTCGCACTGCCCCTCCCTTTCCTCCTGCCCCCTCCCCTTCCCCCCTCTACCTTCCCCTCAAATGCCCCCTCCCTCCACCTGTCCCCTCCACCTGCCCCCTCCCCTTGCCCCCTCCCCATGCCCCTCCACCTGACCCCTTTCAACCTGCAAATCCCCTGCCCCCCTCACATTCCTCCTACACACGCCCCCTCCTCCTGCCCTCCCCTCACCTGCCCATCCCCTGCCCCCTTCCACCTTGCCCCTCCACTTTCCCCCTCCACATGCCCTCCACCACCGCACCGCACTGCCCCTGCTCCTGCCCCTCCACCTGACCCCTCACTGGCCCCTCCACCTTCCCCCCTCCACCTGCCCCTCCAGAGTGCCCTCCACCTGCCCCTCCACCTTCCCCTCCGCCTGCCCCTCCACCTGCCCCATCCATCCTGCTCCCTCCACCTTCCCCCTCCACCTGCCCCCCTCCTCCTGCCCCTCACCTGCCCCTCCACCTGCACCCCACCTGCCCTTCCCCCCCACCTGCCCCTCCACCTTCCCCTCCCACTGCCCCCTCACCTGCCCCCCTCTCCACCTGCCCCCTCCCCCTGCCCCTCCACCTACCCCCACACCTGCCACCTCCACCTTCCCCTCCACCTGCCCTCCACCCTGCCCCTCACCTTGCCCCCCCTCACCTGCCCCCCACTAGCCCCCTCCACCTGCCCCTCCACCTGCTCCCTCCACCTGCCCTCCCACCTTTCCCCTCCACATGCCCCTCCACTGACCCCTCAACCTACCCCACCACTGCCCCCTCACATGCCCCTCTACATGCCCCTCCACCTGCCCCTTCACATGCCCCCTCCCCTGCCCCCTCCCTCTCCCCTCCACATGCTCCTCCACCTGACCCCTCCACCTGCCCCCCCTGCCCCCCCACCTTCCCCACCACATGCCCCTCACCTGACCCCCTCAACCTGCCCCTCCACCTGCCCCCTCCACATGCCCCCTCCACATGCCCTCACTTGCCCTCCACATGCCCCCTCCACATGCCCCCTCCACATGCCCCCCTCCACCTTCCCCCTTCCACCTGGCCCCCTCCACCTTCCCCTCCACATGCCCCCTCCACCTGCCCCTCCACCTGCCCCCACCACCTGCCCCTCCACCTTCCCCCTCCACATGCCCCTCCACCTGCCCCCATCACACTCGCCCCTCCACCTGCCTCTCACATTGCCCCCTCCACCTGCCCCCACCTTTCCTTCTACCCCATCTCTGCTTCCATCACCCCCAACCTCCCTCCACAAACCCCACCTCCCCCGAAGCCCTCCCCCCGGAACGTCCCCCACTCCGCAAAACTCCCCCACGTCCCCCCCACATCCCCATCTCCCCGCCCCTCGCCGCTGCATCTCCCTTCTCAATTCAGCCGCTCTGTACTTGGCACAGGCGATCAATACACATGTCGTTCGCATGCCAGGCACCAGCGATTGATGCCGCTTCGCAGTGTAAACAAAGGGTCGTGAGTGTGGGGGAGAAGGGAGAGTGAGGAAGAAGGGAGAGTGGATGGGTGGGTAGAGGAGAGTTGGGAGAAGGGAGAGGGTGCAGGGTGGGTAGAGGAGAGTGGGGAGAAGGGAGAGTGGGTGCAGTGTGGGTAGAGGAGAGTGGGGACAAGGGAGCGTGGGTGCAGTGTGGGTAGAGGAGAGTTGCGGAGAAGGGAGAGTGGGTGCAGGGTGGATAGAGGAGAGTTGGGACAAGGGAGAGGGTGCAAGGTGGGTAGAGGAGAGTGGGGAGAAGGGAGAGGGTGCAGTGTGGGTAGAGGAGAGTTTGGAGAAGTGAGAGTGGGTGCAGGGTGGGTAGGGGAGAGTGGTGACAAGGGAGAGTGGGTGCAGGGTGGGGGTAAGGAGAGAGTGGGGAGAAGGAGAGTGGGGCAGTGGGTGCGTGTGGGTAGAGGAGAGTTGGACAAGGGAGGGGGGGGTGCAGGGTGGGTAAGGGGAGTGGGGAGAGTGGAGAGTGGGTTGCAGGGGGTTGGGGTAGAGGAGAGTTGGGCAAGGGAGAGTGGGTGCAAGGTAGGTAGAGGAGAGTTGGGAGAAGTGAGGGGAGAGTGAGGTGGTGCAGGGTGGGTAGAGGGAGTTGGGGAGAAGGGAGAGTGGGTGCAGGGTTGGGTAGAGGAGAGTGGTGACAAGGGAGAGTGGGTGGGCTGGGTGGGTAGAGGAGAGGTGGGGGAGGAGAAGGGAGAGTGGGTGCAGGTGGGTAAGGGAGGGAGAGTGGGGGGGGGGGGGGAGGGGGGGGGGGGAAAACGGGAGAGAGATGGGTGCAGTGTGGGTAGAGGAGAGTGGTGACAAGGGAGAGTGGGTGCAGGGTGGGTAGAGGAGAGTGGGGAGAAGGGTGAGTGGGGGTGCTGGGGGGTAGGAGTGTGGTGGACAAGGGAGAGTGGGTGCAGTGTGGGTAGGGGAGAGTGGGGGGGGGAGAAGGGAGAGTGGGTGCAGGGTTGGTAGAGGAGAGTGGGTGCAGGGTGGGTAGAGGAGAGTTTGGGGAAGGGAGAGTGGGTGCAGGGTGGGATGGGGAGAGTAGAACGGAGAGTGGGGGGAGAGTGTAAGGTGGGTCGGTGGGTGAGAGGATGGGTGGGTAAGGGTGGGTGGGTGGGTGGGGGAGTGGGATGTGTGGTGAGGTGGGGCACTCTCCACCCGGAAGTGACATCCCCCAATGGACCCTCAGCTGACCAGGCCTGTGCTGGGAGAGTGACGAGTGCGGGCGCACTGCGGGTGAGTACACGTGCACCGAGAGGCGGTCGGCGCCACCACGCGTCGCGTGTTTACTTCCGGGGCGGCGAGATCTCCCGGCAGCACCCGGGAGGCTGCGAGCAGTGAGAGGGGGGGGGGGGGGGGGTGGGGGGGGGGGGGGGTCAGTGTGTGTGTCACTGTGTCTGAGGGGGTTCAATGTATACAAATGTGTGTCAGTGTGTGTGGGAGGATATGTTAGGGTCTAGGTCGGATGCCTGATCTGAGGGTCAGTGGTTCGAGTCCCTGTGCCCCCCCACCCCTCCGCCACAATTTTGCCAATTTGGATTTCCACCGCTGTGTATAACTTACAGCGTCATCAAAGGCCGGTTGCTCTCATACCATGTCTATGTGGTGGGGGAGTTTAAAAATCCCTTGGGTCGGTAAAAGTGTTGGCCCGGGCTTTCTATCGACAAACTGGCCACAGCAGGAGCATCCACATCGCGGCCCTGGGAATCAGCGATCTGATTGCAAATCCTGCTACCACCATCCACCACCGAGAGCACGTCTCACGAATAAAGATCATACCTCTGCTCGAAAATCCCTTGAGATAACTGGTGGAAGGACACGATGAAGAAGAACTGTGTCTGAGTGGGGTTCAATGTATACAAATGTTTGTCAGTGTGTGTGGGAGTATATGTTGGGTATGTGTGATAGTGTACGTTATATGGTGTGTGTCAGTGTGTGTCATTGTGTGGTAGAGTGTGTGAGAATGTGTGTGTCTGTGTGTGAGTGTGTGTGTGTGTCACTGTGTGGTAGAGTGTGAGAATGCGTGAGTGTGTCTGTGCCATTGTGTGGTAGAGTGTGCGATAATGTGTGTGAGTGTGTGTGTCATTGTGTTGTAGAGTGTGTGACAATGTGTGTGTGAGTGTGTGTGTGAGTGTGTGTGTCACTGTGTGGTAGAGTGTGAGAATGCGTGTGTGTTTGAGTGTGTGTGTCATTGTGTGGTAGGGTGTGTGAGAATGTGTGTGCGTCTGTGTGTGAGTGTATGTGTCATGTTCACACCTCCCTATCATACCCACAGATAGCCACACCTCCCTCTCGTACTCACACATAGCCACACATCCCTATGGTACTCAGAGATAGCCACACCTCCCTATATTACTCACACATAGCCACACCTCCCTATAGTACTCACACATAGCCACACCTCCCTATAGTACTCACACATAGCCACACCTCCCTATAGTACTCTCACATAGCCACACCTCCCTATAGTACTCTCACACACTCACACCTCCCTATAGTTCTCACAAATAGCCTCACCTCCCTATAGTACTCACACATAGCCACACCTCCCTATAGTATTCACACATAGCCACACCTCCCTATAGTACTCTCACATAGCCACACCTCCCTATAGTACTCACACATAGCCATACCTCCCTATAGTACTCACACATAGCCTCACCTCCCTATGGCACTCACACATAGCCTCACCTCCCTATAGTACTCACACATAGCCACACCTCCCTATGGTCCTCACACATAGGCTCACCTCCCTATACTACTCACACATAGCCTCACCTCCCTATGGTACTCACATATAGTCTCCCCTCCCTATACTACTCACACATAACCACACCTCCCTATGCTATTAACACATAGCCTCACCTCCCTATACTACTCACACATAGTCACAGCTCCCTATTGCACTCACACATAGCCACACCTCCCTATATCACTCACACATAGCCACACCTCCCTATACTAATCACAGATAGCCACACGTCCCTATACTACTCACACATAGCCTCACCTCCCTATGCTACTCACAGATAGCCTCACCTCCCTATGTCACTCACACATATCCAGACCTCCCTATACTACTCACACATAGCCACACCTCCCTATACTACTCATACATAGCCTCACCTCCCTATAGTACTCACCCTTAGCCACAACTCCCTATAGTACTCACACATAGCCTCACCTCCCTGTACTATTCACATCTAGCCACACCTCCCTATGCTACTCACACATAGCCACACCTCCCTATGTCACTCACACATATCCAGACCTCCCTATACTACTCACACATAGCCACACCTCCCTATGCTACTCATACATAGCCTCACCTCCCAATAGTACTCACCCTTAGCCACAACTCCCTATAGTACTCACACATAGCCTCACCTCCCTTTACTACTCACAGATAGCGACACCTCCGTATACTAATCACACATAGCCACACCTCCTATATCACTCACACATAGCCTCACCTCCCTATACTACTCACACATAGCCACACCTCCCTATAGTACTCACACATAGCCACACCTCCCTATAGTACTCACAGATAGCCACACATCCCTATACTACTCACACATAGCCACAGCTCCCTATAGTACTCACACATAGCCATACCTCCCTATAGTACTCACACATAGCCTCACCTCCCTATGGCACTCACACATAGCCTCACCTCCCTATACTACTCACACATAGCGACACCTCCCTATACTACTCACACATAGCCACACATCCCTATACTACTTACACATAGCCTCACCTCCCTATACTACTCATACATAGTCTCACCTCCCTATAGTACTCACCCTTAACCACAACTCCCTATAGTACTCACACATAGCCTAACATCCCTATACTACTCACACATAGCGACACCTCCCTATAGTACTCACACATAGCCACACCTCCCTATACTACTCATACATAGCCTCACCTCCCTATAATACTCACCCTTAGCCACACCTCCCTATATCACTCACACATAGCCTCACTTCCCTATATCACTCACACATAGCCACACATCACTATACTACTTACACATAGCCTCACCTCCCTATACTACTCATACATTGCCTCACCTCCCTATAGTACTCACCCTTAGCCACAACTCCCTATAGTACTCACACATAGCCTCACATCCCTATACTACTCACACATAGCGACACCTCCCTATAGTACTCACACATAGCCACACCTCCCTATAGTACTCACAGATAGCCACACATCCCTATACTACTCACACATAGCCACACCTCCCTATATCACTCACACATAGCCTCACCTCCCTATAGCGCTCACACATAGCCACACCTCCCGAAACTAGTCAAACATAGCCTCACCTCCCTATGGTACTCACACATAGCCACACCTCCCTATTCTACTCACACATAGCCACACCTCCCTATACTACTTACACATAGCCTCACCTCCCTATTGTACTCACCCTTAGCCACACTTCCCTATTGTACTCACACCTAGCCTCACCTCCCTATTCTACTCACACGTAGCCACACCTCCCTATAGTACTCACAGATAGCCACAACTCCATATACTACTCACACATAGCCACACCTCCCTATATCACTCACACATAGTCTCACCTCCCTATACTACTCACACATAGCCTCACCTCCCTATATCACTCACACATAGCCTCACCTCCCTATAGCGCTCACACATAGCCACACCTCCCGAAACTACTCACACATAGCCTCACCTCCCTATGGTACTCACACATAACCATATCTCCCTATAATACTCACACATAGCCACACCTCCCTATACTACTCACACATATCCTCAGCTCCCTATAGTACTCACACATAGCCACACCTCCCTATTCTCCTCACACATAGCCACACATCCTATACTACTCACACATAACCACACCTCCCTATTCTACTCACACATAGCCTCACCTCCCTATAGTACTCACACATAGCCTCACCTCCCTATAGTATTCACACATAGCCACACCTCCCTATACTACTCACACATATCCTCAGCTCCCTATAGTACTCACACATAGCCACACCTCCCTATATCACTCACACATAGCCTCACCTCCATATAGTACTCACACATAGCCTCACCTCCCTATAGTACTCACACATAACCACACCTCCCTATAGTACTCACACATAGCCACACCTCCCTATAGTGCTAACAGATATCCACAGCTCCTTATACTACTAACATATATTCATACTATGCTACTCACAGATAGCCACACCTCCCTATAGTAAAGAACTTCTACAAAAAACTGCAAATACTGCAGAACAGAGCGCCTAAAATCTGATTCAGAGTGGACAAGCTGCACCCCAAATATGACATACACAAAAGAAACAGAGTGAAATTACTAGAAAATAGGAGAATAATTCATTCGAAAACATTAGCATATAGCTATAGTCAAAGCAATAAACTCCTAACAAAACCACAAAGGGCTACTAGAGCAAATAATGCACCACTACTAAAGTAGACCAGAAGCCAAATAAAAGCTCACAAGAGAAGCACGCTGGAAATGGCTGCCAAGGTATGGAATGCCCAAACGGTAAAGGAACAACGAATTCCTGACCTAAAAACATACAAAAAATATATGTGCAAAATAAGGCTAGGAAACCCCCACTAAGCTGCACTCCAAAGGGGCATGTGATATGTCACGGCCCACCAGCGGGACGCCCAATTGAAGGTAACCATGCCAAAAGTAGCCAGATAGCACACCACACAGCTACGTACAAGCCTATGATATGTAATTAGGAGTAGGCTAGTCTAGTAGTAAGAGTAGAACAAAATAAAATACATATATGCCAAGAAAATCAAAAAAAACTAACATAGGCTACTAACAGTACCAACCAACTAACTATCTGCTACTTAAATGCAGGCAATCAAATAACTTATCAGCAGCTACTGTGTGATAAGATAACACCGGCACTACACCTGGCCAGCATTGAAAACAAACCTGAATACACAGGCTTATATGCTATGGACAGTATAAATACAGCCTCAATAAAAAAATATTAAAAAAACACCCGTCCCCGTTCTACTGTCACATCTCCCCTTCCTACTGTCGCAGCTCCCTTTGTTACTGTCACACCTCCCCTTCCTACTGTCACAGCTCCCTTTGCTACTATCACACCTCCCCTTTCTACTGTCACACCTACTGGTACTACTATCATACCTCCCCATTACTATTGTCACATCTCCCCTTTCTACTGTCACCTCTCCCTGTCCTACTGTCACACCTCCCCTTTCTACTGTCACACCTCCCCTTTCTACTGTCACACCTCCCGGTACTACTGTCACACCTCCCCTTTCTACTGTCACATCTCCCCTTTCTACTGTCACACCTACCGGTACTACTATCACACCTCCCCATTACTACTGTCACATCTCCCCTTTCTACTGTCACAGCTCCCTTTGCTACTGTCACACCTCCCCTTTCTACTGTCACAGCTCCCTTTGCTACTGTCACACCTCCCCTTTCTACTGTCACACCTACCGGTACTACTATCACACCTCCCCTTTCTACTGTCACACCTCCCCTTTCTACTGTCACATCTCCCTGTACTACTATCACACCTCCCCATTACTACTGTCACATCTCCCCTTTCTACTGTCACATCTCCCTTTGCTACTGTCACACCTCTCCTTTCTATTGTCACACCTCCCGGTACTACTATCACACCCCCCATTACTACTGTCACATCTCCCCTTCCTACTGTCATATCTCCCTTTGCTACTGTCACACCTTCCCTTTCTACTGTCACACCTCCCGGTACTACTATCACACCTCCCATTACTACTGTCACATCTCCCCTTTCTACTGTCACATCTCCCTTTGCTACTGTCACACCTTCCCTTTCTATTGTCACAACTGCCGGTACTACTATCACACCTCCACATTACTACTGTCACATCTCCCCTTTCTACTGTCACATCTCCCTTTGCTACTGTCACACCTTCCCTTTCTACTGTCACACCTCCCATTACTACTGTCACATCTCCCCTTTCTACTGTCACATCTCCCTTTGCTACTGTCACACCTCCCCTTTCTACGGTCACACCTCCCGGTGCTACTATCACACCTCCCCATTACTACTGTCACATCTCCGCTTTCTACTGTCACATCTCCCATTCCTACTGTCACACCTTCCCTTTCTACGGTCACACCTCCCGGTACTACTATCTCACCTCCCATTACTACTGTCACATCTCCCCTTCCTACTGTCACAGCTCCCTTTGCTACTGTCACAGCTCTACTTTCCTCTTGCTACTGCACACCTCCCATTGCTACTCTCACACCTCCCCTTGCTCCTGGCACATTTCTCCTTGTTATTGTTATTGTCACACCTCCCGTTGCTACTGTCACACCTCCCGTTGCTACTGTCACACCTCCCGTTGCTAATGTCACTCCTCCCCTTACTACTGTCACACCTCCCCTCGTTACTGTCACACCTCCCGTTGCTACTGTCACACCTCCCCTTGCTACTGTCACACCTCCCATTGCTACTGTCGCATCTCCCCTTGTTACTGTCACACAACTGCTTGCACTCACACCAGTGCCATCATACCTCTGCCAGCAGGTGTCACACTTCCTGCACCCCCAGTCTGCTGGTTCAGTCACCGGTTGCTGGTGGTGTTGCTGTTTACTGGTGGTGTTGCTGGTTGCTGTTGGTGTTGCTGGTTGTGTTGTTGCTGGTGGTGTTGCTGGTGGTGTTGCTGGTTGCTGGTGGTGTTGTTGCTGGTGGTGGTGGTGTTGCTGGTTTTGTTGTTGCTGGTTTCTGGTGGTGTTGCTGGTTTCTGGTGGTTTGCTGGTGTTGTTGTTGCTGGTGGTGTTGCTGGTTGCTGGTGGTGGTGTTGGTGCTGTTGCTGGTTTTGTTGCTGCTTGCTGCTGGTGTTGTTGGTTGCTGGTGTTGTTGCTGGTTTCTGGTGGTGTTGCTGGTTGCTGGTGGTGTTGTTGCTGGTGTTGTTGGTGGTGTTGCTGGTGGTGTTGCTGGTTTCTGGTGGTGTTGCTGGTGGTGTTGCTGGTTGCTGGTGGTGTTGCTGGGTGGTGGTGTTGCTGGTGGTGTTGCTGGTGGTGTTGCTGGTGGTGTTGCTGGTGGTGTTGCTGGTTTCTGGTGGTGCACTGAGCCTGCATCTGTTGAGTGCGCAATAATTGATGTGTTCGGTCAGTGTTCAAAAGGCGGCCTCGCCCCCCCCCCCGCCCCACCCCGCGCCGCCCCGCCCCACCCCGCCCCGCCCCGCCCCGCCCCGCCCCGCCCCGCCCCGCCCCGCCCCGCCCCGCCCCCGCCCCGCCCCGCCCCGCCCCACGTCGCCCGCCCCGCCCCCCGCCGCCCGCCCCCCGCCCCGCCCCGCGCCGCCCCGCCCCGCCCGCCCCGCGCCGCCCCGCCCGACCCGCCCCGCCCCGCCCCGCCCGCCCCGCACGCCCCGCCCCGCCCGCCCCGCCCCGCCCCGCCGCCCCGCGCGCGCCGCGCCGCCCCGGCCCGCCGCTCGCCCGCCCCGCGCCGGGGCCCCGCCACGCCCCGCCCGCCACGCCCCCTCGAGAATACGGTATAACCAGTGGCATTTCCGTATTAACTCTTAAATGTGTCAGCTGTAAGTCTGCTTGGTTCTAACAATTTCCCCTTTTCTTTCGTCATTTCAGGTCTAAAGAACATTTGGGATTGCAATGCAGGTATGTGATGGTTTGTACTTGATTGAGTCAATGTCCGATGTTGGAAGGTTTTAGGTGTTTGTCATTATGTACTGAATCTTTACACCCCTCATATTTACGAACCGGGTCAATCTCTGAAACGAAACACTAAAGACTGACATGAGAACCAAAAGTGAAAACCTTACAAATAATAGCATAAAACATTCTAAATAATAGCAGAATCCATGATTTACATGTTGTGCATATGTCAGAGTTGAAAAAAAACTATTTCATTCATGAATTAGATATTTTACAAATTGAGCAACACGTTAATATCACTCACGTTTTTGTCGTCTCACAGGGTTTTTTGTGATGATGTATTTACGCTGCCCATAATGATTAAGTCTAATGACTTGCTTTTGCTGCCAGACAGTAAAAGTCTTGTGGTTCCCTTTGTTTTGTCACTTTCAGTTGTTGTGTAGCTATCTACCGCATGCATTCTTTCTCTGTTTGTACACATTCTCCCACATCGTCCTACCCTCGGTGAGTCTGTTAGTTCTACAATTGGTGAGTTGTTTGGTTTACCCGTAGTCACTTTCCCTGATTGCCTTCACGTTGTTGTGTTAGGGGTAATTAGTTTTTTGTTTAAAGTTTAAAGTTTACCTCCTGGTTGTATAATGCCTGGCATTCATACCCTATGAAATAACCTTTATATTTATTTATTTATTTATTTATTTATTTATTTATTTATTTATTTATTGCACTACCACCATATTTCCTGTTTGATTACTTAGCAATCTCAAGTTTGTGATAGTTTGTTTTGGATTGATTATTTAACTTTAAGCAGTTCACTATTTTGTTCTCCATTTGAGAAGCGATTTGACGCAGAATAGTCACTCTTAAAATAGCCTTTACACGATAGAGAATACACGATAGAGAATAATTTGATAATAATAACTCAATAAATAGCAATTATTTCTTTACTTCCGAGTTCTTATTTCCAAATATATTGTAAAGTTGAATTGATGAGTTGGTATTGGTTTGTGTGCCAAGATATACAGATATCTTGGACTAGTTCGGGTAGAACATGCCTAAATTGAAAGTAGTACCGTTCAAACGGTACGAGCACCATTAGTAGCGTCTGGTACCGCGTTGTGTTCACTCAGGCTTCAAGACGATCCTCAAGTGCATTTCGGGAACGTTCAACTCGGGGCAGCTGACCGCCATCATGGGGCCGTCAGGAGCCGGCAAGTCATCTCTCATGAACATCCTCGCAGGGTACAGGTGAGCGTGTCAGCCACTCAACTAGCCACTCAGCCAGCCACTCAGCCAGCCACTCATACACTCACCACTCACACACTCATACACTCACACACTGACCACTCACACATACATACACTCACCACTCACACATGCATACACTCACCACTCACACACTCATACACTCACCACTCACACGCTCACCACTCATACACTCACCACTCACACACTCACCACTCATACACTCACCACTCACACACTCATACACTCACCACTCGTACACTCACCACTCACACACACCACTCATACACTCACCACTCACACACTCACCACTCATACACTCACCACTCGTACACTCACCACTCACACACTCACCACTCATACACTCACCACTCATACATGCATACACTCACCACTCATACACTCACCACTGATACACAGACTCACCACTCACAACTCACACACTACCCACTCACACATTCATACACTCCCACTCACACACTCACCACTCACACACTCACCAGTCACACACTCACCACTCACACACTCAACACTCACACACTAACCACTCATAGCCTCACCACTCACACACTCACTGCTCACAACTCACACACCCACCACTCACACATTCATACACTAACCACTCACACATTCATACACTCCCAGTCATACACTCGCCACTCACACACTCACCAGTCATACACTCACCACTCACACACTAACCACTCACACATTCATACACTCCCAGTCATACACTCACCACTCACACACTCAGCAGTCATACACTCACCACTCACACACTAACCACTTACACATTCATACACTCCCAGTCATACACTAACCACTCACACATTCATACACTCCCAGTCATACACTCACCACTCACACACTCACCACTCACACCCTCACCACTCACACACCAATCACACACTCACCACTCCCAAATTCATACAATCACCACTCACACACTCCGCAATCACACACTCACCACTCATACACTCACCACTCACACATGCACACATTCATACACTCACCACTTATACATTCATACATTCACCATTCACACACTGAACACTCACACACTCATCACTCACAAATTCATACTCACCACTCATACACTCACCACTCACACTCACCACTCACACACTAACCACTCACACACTCATCACTCACACACTCACCACTCATACACTCACCACTCACAAATTCATACACTCACCACTCACACACTCACCACTCACACACTCACCACTCACACACTCACCACTCACACACTCACCACTCACACACTCATCACTCACCACTCACACATTCATACACTCACCACTCACACACTCATCACTCTCCACTCATACACTCACCATTCACAAATTCACATGCTCACCACTCACCCAGTCACCACTCACCCACTCATCACTCATACACTCACCACTCACAAATTCACACACTCACCACTCACACACTCTCCACTCATACACTCACCACTCATGCACTCACCACTCACAAATTCATACACTCACACATTCACACACTCACCACTCACACACTAACCACTCACACACTAACCACTCACACACTCACCACTCACAAATTCACACACTGACCACTCACAGCTAACCACTCACACACTCACCACTCACACACTCACTACTCACACACTCACCACTCACAAATTGATACACTCAGCACTCACACACTCACCACTCATACACTCACCACACACACATTCACACACTCACCACTCACACACTCACCACTCACACACTCACCACTCACTCATGCACACCCTCACCACTCACACACTAACCACTCACACAATCACCACTCACACACTCTCCACTCACACAATCACCACTCAAAAATTCATACACTCACCACTCACACAGTCATCACTCACACAGTCACCACTCACACAGTCACCACTCACACAGTCACCACTCACACAGTCACCACTCACACAGTCACCACTCACACAGTCACCACTCACACAGTCATACACTCACCACTCACACACTCACCACACACACTAACGACTAAGACACTCACCACTAACCACTCACACACTCACCACTAACCACTCACCACTAACCACTCACACACTCACATACTCACCACCCACCACTCACAGACTCATACACTCACCATTCCACACAGTCATCACTCACACACTCACTACTCACATACTTACCCAGTCAGCCACTAACCACTCACACATTTACACACTCACCACTCACACTCATACACTCACACACTCACCACTCACACACTCACCACTCACACACTCACCACTAACCACTCACACACTCACCACCCACTACTCACACACTCATACACTCACCACTCACACACTCACCACTCACCCAATCAGCCACTCACCCAGTCAGCCAGTCAGCCAGGCACTCACGCAATAAAATCAATTGAATAGCGTTTAATGTCGATTGCCTTGAGTAGAACTATTTGAGCTGTATATACTAATAATTTTCTGTATTTGACGCTAAATGTCGTCCATGATAGACGTGTAATCACTGACCTCGTTTTGAGATCAGTTTGTGGACGCTAAATGTCGTCTGGTCTCAGCAGCAGACGACATTTGGAGTTTGCCTACAGCGCCTCTCCCCCTGTAATGGTCCGCTGCTCATTGTGGAGGCTGATTAACTTGTTGACCTTTGATGTGTTGTGCGGCCCTGTGACCTTCACAGCTCAAGGTCAGTGACCCCTTCAGGCACCAGGAGGCTAGCGTTCTGTGGGGGCTGACGTAAAGTTGCATAGTTCGATGGTTTTGAGTTCCTGTCATTTTTCTGAGATACATATTTTAAATTGATTGTTTTAATCTATCTTACTTCAGTTTGAAGTAACTTTTATTTTAATTGACAGACTTTCGCGCTATTTGAAGGGCAAACATTGAAAATTTGTTTTGGCGTGCTTGCACTATAGGTTTCAGCATCAACAGGTTCTATTAAATTGACTCAGTGTTCCCTTCTATTCAGCAACAAATGTTTAATAAGTGCACCAGTATCTAAGTTAGATATGTAGAATCAAATCTAGATAATTATCTTGGTTTTGAAAATTAGATTTTTTCATCGGACCATGCAGCTTTAACACACATTTCATTAAAGGGGGGTGGTCATACTTTTTCTTTTTTTTAAGCATACAAAAAAAAACACAATAAAAAACATGTGGGTACATGAGCTGATTGATTGATTGATTAGTGGTTGCTTTACGCCGTGTCGGCGAGAAATGTTTGTTTTTTTGTTCAAACCATCGCTTTTACATGTAAAAGCAGACAATCAATTATGTGCCAATAGACACTCATTAAATTAGAAAGCTCACAATCATATATTTGTGGTCAAGGGAACAATTCCCATAGAAAAAGAAAAGTTTTATTAATAATTGATAGAATCTATTTAGTAAACTATATGAGGTGGTACAGTCCAGCTGCCCACAAAAAGTCTAAAATGTTTTCCTGTTTTACCTTAGTAAAAAGGTCATGCATACTGTCTGCAGTGTAGAACTGTTGGTGCAGGGCCAACAAATCAACGTAACTTAGTCAAATGTGTTTGAATGTCAGCGGGGACTGACACCCAATACATTCAGGGGGAGGTTCCCCCTTGAGCAAAAAAGCATGTGTAAGCCACGAGTGGCCAATACGCCAGCAGCTAAGGACCACTTGGTCCCGCCAACCTCCCGCATAAGTCTGTGGTGGTTTTCCCACAGATGGTTCAATTTCTTTAAGTTTATTGATGTTTTCATCCCACTCATGTTGCCATTTGGATTTTATGTGGGTGGCTATTAGTGGTTTCAGATCAGAGTGAGGGATCAGACACAGTTCAAGATCACAGTTCAGGGCCTTCTTCGCAGCCCAATCAGCTCGTTCGTTTCCTTGTATGCTGGTGCAGTAGTCTGCACTGACCTCTTAGGCAAGTAACCACATAGACAGGTAGGCGTGGGTAGTGTGTTGATATCAGGGAGCCTAGGTGGTGTAATGGTTAGCACACTGGCCCGGAATGCAAAGAGATGTGGGTTCGAGTCCCGCTCTAGGCGCAGTATTTCCCATTTTCATCACCCCCACGACACTGGTTGCCGTGATCAGGATCCTCTACAAGCTTTGCGCTGTATGGTTGTTGAACCTACCCTGTGTATGTATGTGTTAGTGCATTGCCTGTATGTATGTAATTGTAAGCATTACAAGACTTACAATTCCAGGGGACGAGTGTAGTGGTCTGCACTGACCTCTCAGGCAAGTAACCACATAGACAGGTAGGCGTGGGTAGTGTGTTGATATCAGGGAGCCTAGGTGGTGTAATGGTTAGCACACTGGCCCGGAATGCAAAGAGATGTGGGTTCGAGTCCCACTCTAGGCGCAGTATTTCCCATTTTCATCACCCCCACGACACTGGCATGGCCAGGCAGCCAGCACAGGTGGATGTCATACCCATCCGTTGTCAGTTGGTTCATTTTATAAATGACCGTTGCTAGAATAGGGTGATAGGGTACATTAGCAGTACAAGCTGCCACTACAGGTCCCAGCACAAATGTGACGTCATTGGTCCTGATGCCCCCAGCCAAGACGTGGGGCACTGGAGTCGGATCATTGTGCATACGGCCCGTATTTATTTAGGTTCACCTCGGGGTGTTCTATTTGACGACCGGGATGATCCCAATGGTCCGGAATGTCATAATCGATAACGGCCCATCTGAATATACATTTTGTCAGCGCTGAAGCACTGGTCTTCCAGCCGTTGAAGTGATCACATTTGGTTTGTACACGGTGATGGGGAAGTGGAATGTGCTGTGTTGTGTGCCGCACACTCCATTCTGAACATTAAAAGTGGGGGAGCAGAATAGTGTACAGCATAGACCTATTTCAATGTTTATAAACATTGTGTATGCGCGCGCAGCTTGGCTACAGAACGAAGGCACACTGTCATTAAGTTTGCTGGTACGCGCAGTGCAAAACGTTTATTTTATTCAAAATTAATAGAAATGCAGAACCCTAACCATATAAATTCAATATAATCTATTCATTGGATATGTTTTCTATATGTGTTCCAGGCGGTTTGTTTCTAGGTCTTGTCGTTTTAGAGATATTTCACTTTTTCTGTATGAAGATTGCTCATAGCCATTGAGTTTGCAGTGTGACAGTGTGTCGTCCTGCAGCCAAAAGGCACGCGCACTGACCTAGATACCCGTGCTGACGACACAGAAAATAGGTCTATAGGTACTCAACATAGTGTCTGACATATAATTAAACTATGTAATCATAAAATACTTTAAATCCTATCTTGCTGTAGTTATATTGCGTATTTAAAAAAAAAAAGGTTTTGGATTAAGCCACCATTTTTTTCAGCCCTGAGCGCATTCGTTAATGCAACCTGGGTCTGCATTTAAAGAAAGGAAGGGTTGGGATGACCAGAGGTGATTAATCGATTACGGCCATGAATACAATATTTACCAAAAACACAACAACACGAACTGTGTCAATGTGTGCAGGACCAAGGGCGTCGTTGGCGACATCGTCGTGAACGGACGCGAGCGGAACCTGCGCAAGTTCCGCAAAATGAGCTGTTACATCATGCAAGACGACCAGCTGCTGCCTCACATGTCCATCATCGAGGCTATGATGTGCTCGGCCAACCTCAAGCTCTCAGAGAAAATGACCTACGAAGAAAAGAAAAGTCTGGTGAGTAGCGCCCAGCTCCAGCTTTGTTTCCAATATTTAAAGAAATACATTTTGTTGTTGTTTGGGGGTCCATTAGTTGTTTAAGCAGGGGAAATTTCAATCGTGAACGATTAGTCTTCCTCATTCCACTGCTCCTTGCCATATCCTAATAATGCCGAGTGCCTGGCTAGAAGCGACAAGTATCAATTCTTAAGTCATTGATTTGACTCGACCCACGACCCCACGATCCATCAAACACGGGAGACGGACGCTCTAACTCATTCGGCCATCCCGTCTGGTCAATTTTGAGATCTTTATTCGCAGCCTGCATGCGGAGGTTGCAGTAGGGCAGTATGGAAGGAAGTATCTCTAGGAATGGGGGCAGATACTTACCTGCTTACTTTCCACGTTTCTTTCGGTATCCAATATTAGATATTTCTTTTTTCTCCATATTAATATATTGTAAAGTCGTCGTCTGACAGCTGTAGTTGTGTAGGCAGGCTAATAGGAAATCAATACAGGCAAGGAGAGAAAGGAAGAGTATAAAGAGTGAAAGTAGAGTGAGAGCTTGTACCCTCAGGTTTATTATTATATAGTGGTACATGGATCTGAGATGGCATACCACCTCACCATGCTCTCCAATCAACAACAAGCATTTCTAGGTCCACCAATGAACAGTAAGCATTCTTGTGTCACCATGACTACTGTGATCTACCCACCACCACCATGCCTTGTTGCTCTTGGCCTGCACCTGCCTTGCTGTGTGTGTGTGGTGATCCATGACTAACAGTTGGTGGGGAGGGGGTAGTGAGTATAGCTCTTGAGCTCCTTCCACACTAACAGTAGTGCCCCTCTCACACTATCTATTTAATACACAATGACTATTGACTACAAGGTAAGAGTCACTAGCAACTACATAAATACATTCATGCACCTGGCCATATACATCATTTACATTTATAGACCATTTGTAATCCTGTAAAGACCATTTGTAATCCTTTATAGACCATTTCACATTCCCCACCAATGGGTTTTATCAGAATATTTCATAATATGTTTGTATATATATTAATATAATATATTAATATAATATATTGATATATTGATATAATATATTAATATATTAATATATTATATTAATATATCAATATATGAAGAGTTCAGGTACAAAACCGCGTAAATGCCAACCTAAAATTTAATTAAAATAAAAGAATTTTACCTGAAAATAATGTTAATTCTCACTAGTTCCACTTTTCTTGTGATGACATGATTATGGAGCAACAAACAAAAAAGTAGGAATGTACAAAGACAAACTTGTTGAAGGTTTGATTTCAATGTTTATGTCAATTTGCTGATTGGCGTTTACTGTGTTTTGCGCCTGAACTCTTCATATTATATTAATATATTAATAAATTGTTAGTTTTTGGTTTTAAGTTTACAGTTTACCTCTTGGGTGTATCGTGCCTCGTGTGTATGCCCTCTAAGAGTGTGTTGACCCCTGAGTGGACTTGTTTGACCCTGGCATATATGCCCTCTCTCAGTGTCCTTGACCCCTGAGTGTACTTGTTTTACCCTGGCATGTATGCCCTCAGAGTGTCCTTGACCCCTGAGTGCCTGTTTGACCCTGGCATGTATACCATCTCAGAGTGTCCTTGACCCCTGAGTGCCTGTTTGACCCTGGCATGTATACCCTCTCAGAGTGTCCTTGACCCCTGAGTGCCTGTTTGACCCTGGCATGTATACCATCTCAGAGTGTCCTTGACCCCTGAGTGCCTGTTTGACCCTGGCATGTATACCATCTCAGAGTGTCCTTGACCCCTGAGTGCCTGTTTGACCCTGGCATGTATACCCTCTCAGAGTGTGCTTGACTCCTGAGTGCCTGTTTCACCCTGACATCTATACCATCAGAGTCCTTGACCCCTGAGTGCCTGTTTCACCCTGACATGTACACCCTCAGAGTGTCCTTGACCCCTGAGTGCCTGTTTGACCCTGGCATGTATACCCTCTCAGAGTGTCCTTGACCCCTGAGTGCCTGTTTGACCCTGGCATGTATACCCTCTCAGAGTGTGCTTGACTCCTGAGTGCCTGTTTCACCCTGACATCTATACCATCAGAGTCCTTGACCCCTGAGTGCCTGTTTCACCCTGACATGTACACCCTCAGAGTGTCCTTGACCCCTGAGTGCCTGTTTGACCCTGCCATGTATACCATCAGAGTGTCCTTGACCCCTGAGTGCTTGTTTGACCCTGGCATGTATGACCTCTCAGTGTCCTTGACCCATGAGTGCCTGTTTCACCCTGGCATGTATGACCTCACTCAGAGTGTCCTTGATCCCTGAGTCCGTGTTTGACCTTCCAGGTTGACCACATCCTGTTGACGCTGGGCCTGATGGACTGTCACGACACGCGCACTGAGAACCTCTCCGGGGGACAGCGGAAACGCCTGTCGATAGCGCTCGAACTCGTCAACAACCCTCCAGTCATGTTCTTTGACGAACCCACCAGGTAGCCTACTTCTATCCTCTTCTAATGCCCCGTCCTGATAAGACCTTAGTTGCTGCCAGGACGTAAAACTCCAACAACCAACCAGCATCCTCTTCTAAGGGCCGTCTAAGGTTTTCGACATTTACAAAGTTGTACAAAGCGTCCGACAGGGGGAGAAGGGGTGTCAGTCAAGTACGGAGTTTATCGTTTAATAAAATGGCGATATTTCACATGTTGTATTTAACGAAGTATTTAAATGTTGATGTGTACTACTTTGGGCGTTTCCACAAGGGGGCGCCCTTGAAAAATATGGATGCTTTGTACGACCGTGGAAATGTTGAAAATGTTGAGTGGCCCTGATACCCCCAAACACAGTAACCCATCAATATTACCTGTCCTGATATGACCTGAGATGTTGCCAGGACGTAAAACAACAAGCAGATAAATTGTAAACAAACCTGCGGGTGGTTTCCCATCCTGACATGACCTTAGATGTTGCTAGGACATAAAACAATAACAAACAAACCTGCGGGTGGTTTCCCATCCTGACATGCCCTTAGATGTTGCTAGGACGTAAAACAATACCAACTAACTAACCCAACGTGCGGGTGGCAGCGGCCTGGACTCGGCCTCGTGCTTCCAGTGCCTGTCGTTGCTGAAGTCGCTGGCTCAGGGAGGTCGCACCATCATCTGCACGATCCACCAGCCGTCAGCCAAGCTGTTCGAGATGTTCGACCACCTGTACACGCTGGCAGAAGGACAGTGCATCTACCAGGGCAACGTGCCCGGCCTTGTGCCCTACCTCATCAGCCAGAGCATGATATGCCCGCCCTACCACAACCCCGCTGACTACGGTGAGATGCCACAGGCGCATGTGTGTGTGCGTGTGAGTGTGTGAGTGTGTGTGTGAGTGTGTCTGTGTGAGTGTGTGTGTGAAGTAGGCCTACTGTGTCTGTGTGTCTGTGTGTGTGACGCAGTACTGTGTGAGTGTGTGTGTGAAGTAGGCCTACTGTGTCTGTGTGTCTGTGTGTGTGACGCAGTACTGTGTCACTAAGCGGCCTGTTTGTGTATTGACTGTGTGACTAAATGTTTTGTTTGTGCATTGACTGTGTGACTAAATGCTTTGTTTGTGTATTGACTGTGTGACTAAATGCTTTGTTTGTGCATTGACTGTGTGACTAAATGCTTTGTTTGTGCATTGACTGTGTGACTAAATGTTTTGTTTGTGTATTGACTGTGTGACTAAATGCGTTGTGTATTGACTGTGTGACTAAATGCTTTGTTTGTGTATTGAATATGTGACTAAATGATTTGTTTGTGCATTGACTGTGTGACTAAATGCTTTGTTTGTGCATTGACTGTGTGACTAAATGTTTTGTTTGTGCATTGACTGTGACTAAATGCTTTGTTTGTGCATTGACTGACTAAATGCTTTGTTTGTGCATTGACTGTGTGACTAAATGCTTTGTTTGTGTATTGACTGTGTGACTAAATGTTTTGTTTGTGCATTGACTGTGACTAAATGCTTTGTTTGTGCATTGACTGTGACTAAATGCTTTGTTTGTGCATTGAATGTGTGACTAAATGCTTTGTTTGTGTATTGACTGTGTGACTAAATGCTTTGTTTGTGTATTGACTGTGTGACTAAATGCTTTGTTTGTGCATTGACGGTGTGACTAAATGCTTTGTTTGTGCATTGACTGTGTGACTAAATGCTTTGTTTGTGCATTGACTGTGACTAAATGCTTTGTTTGTGCATTGACTGTGACTAAATGCTTTGTTTGTGCATTGACTGTGTGACTAAATGCTTTGTTTGTGTATTGACTGTGTGACTAAATGTTTTGTTTGTGCATTGACTGTGACTAAATGCTTTGTTTGTGCGTTGACTGTGACTAAATGCTTTGTTTGTGCATTGACTGTGTGACTAAATGCTTTGTTTGTGTATTGACTGTGTGACTAAATGCTTTGTTTGTGCATTGAATGTGTGACTAAATGTTTTGTGTATGTATTGACTGTGTGACTAAATGTTTTGTGTGTGTATTGACTGTGTGACTAAATGTTTTGTTTGTGTATTGACTGTGTGACTAAATGCTTTGTTTGTGCATTGACTGTGTGACTAAATGCTTTTTGTGTGTATTGACTGTGTGATTAAATGCTTTGTTTGTGTATTGACTGTGACTAAATGCTTTGTTTGTGCATTGACTGTGTGACTAAATGCTTTGTGTGTGTATTGACTGTGTGACTAAATGCTTTGTTTGTGTATTGACTGTGTGACTAAATACCCTTATAATCACAGCTTCACCCCGGAGACCCTCAGTGTTGATTGGGTGCTAGAATAACTCCTAGACAATAAGTTCTTTTAAGATATGCAAACTATGGCTTGTGATATTGGATGGCGATAATTGTGACTAAGTAAAGTTGTGTTGCCCCTTTAACATGTGCCCCTTTAACATGTGCCCCTTTAACATGTGCCCCTTTAACATGTGCCCCTTTAAAGTTGCACAGTCTGATGGTTTTGACTTTCCATCAATTTCTGAGATAAATATGAGGTTGATCGTTAGAATCCATTGAAAGTGATATTTAAATAGCTTTGATCTAAAATTGCGAACTTTGGAGATATTTGAAGTGTAAACATGATAAATTAATTTTGGCATGCATGCCAAAACTCTGACCCTATAGACTTCAAAAGTAACAGGTTCAATTAAATTGACGTAGTAGATCCTTGTATGTAGCAATAAATCCTTAATAAGTGCACCAGTATCTAAGTTGTATGTGTGGGTTGAAATCTATAACACATCCCCCTTTAACACATGCCCACTTAACATGCCCCTTTAATGCCCCCTGGTGGCTGTTTCAGGCAGTGATGGAGGTGGTGTGCGGAGAGTACGGGGACATGGTGGCTACACTGGTTGTTGCCCCTTAAACACGTCCCCCTTTAACACATGCCCCTTTAACGTGCCCCCTTAACATGCCCCTTTAACGCCCCTTGGTGGCTGTTTCCGGCAGTGATGGAGGTGGCGTGCGGAGAGTACGGGGACATGGTGCCTACACTGGTTGTTGCCCCTTAAACACGTCCCCCTTTTAACACATGCCCCTTTAACACATGCCCCTTTAACGCCCCCTGGTGGCTGTTTCCGGCAGTGATGGAGGTGGCGTGCGGAGAGTACGGGGACATGGTGCCTACCCTGGTTGTTGCCCCTTAAACACGTCCCCCTTTAACACATGCCCCCTTAACGTGCCCCTTTAACGCCCCCTGGTGGCTGTTTCCGGCAGTGATGGAGGTGGCGTGCGGAGAGTACGGGGACATGGTGCCTACCCTGGTTGTTGCCACCCGGAACGGGAAGTGTGAACAATTTCAGCGATTCAGGAAACAGGTGCGTACAGTCGGCCTGGTGCAGCCAAATGCAGGCGTTACTATGGCAACCGTGCACGTTAAGCGTCTGAACCCGAGCACACGCATGAGTACACAGATGTGTGGATAGAGCTTCCACGTTCAGCCCGGCAGGTCATATGTATGTGCTTATCACATTAACACATGCATACCTCTTATCACTTTAGCACACATGTAGCTCTTTTCACTTTAACACACATGTAGCTCTTATCACTCTTATCACTTTAACACACATGTGGCTCTTATTGCTTTAACACACATGTGGCTCTTATCGCTCTTATCACTTTAACACACATGTAGCTCTTATCACTTTAACACACATGTAGCTCTTATCGCTCTTATCACTTTAACAGATGTAGCTTTTATCACTTTAGCACACATGTAGCTCTTATCACTCTTATTACTGTAAAAGATTGCAGCTCTTATCACTCTTATCACTTTAGCACCATGCAGCTTTTATCACTCTTATCACTTTAACGCACATATTGCTCTTATTGCTCTTATCACTTTAACACACATGTAGCTCATATCGCTCTTATCACTTTAACACACTTGTTGCTCTTATCGCTCTTATCACTTTAACACACCATGTGGCTCTTATCGCTCTTAACACTTTAAGATGCATGTAGCTCTTATCACTCTTATCACTTTAACACACATGTTGCTCTTATCACTCTTATCACTTTAACATACATGTAGCTCTTATCACTCTTATCACTTTAACACACATTAGCTCTTATCACTTTAACACCATGTGGTTCTTATCGCTCTTATCACTTAAACACACATGTAGCTCTTATCACTCTCATCACTTAACACACATGTAGCTATTATCACTTTAGCACACATGTAGTTCTTATTGCTCTTATCCCATTAACACATGTGTGATCTTATCGCTCTTCCCACTTTAACACATGTAGCTCTTATCACTCTTATCACTTTAATACGCCATGTAGCTCTTATCGCTCTTATCACTTTAACACATGTGTAGCTTTTATCACCCTTATCACTTTAATGCATGCACATATCTAATTATCTCATCACTGTTATCACATTAATGCATGTGTAGCTCTTATCACTTTAACATAATTACCTGATCACTCTTATCACGTTACGCTCATGTATAACCCATGTTACATTATCTGTTTTAGATCACTGTTATCACTATCACCCACATATTCCATGTAGCATATTTACTCTTATCTCGCCCTTATCTTGCTCTTATCTCACTGCTCGCCTCTTGCAGGTAAACTGTGAGAAGGCGTTTCGCGCCGACAGTCGAGAGGAGGAGAGCTCCACCCCGACAACGGCCAAGGTCACCCCCGTGTCGTCCAAGGTCACGCTCGACCGCCGCAAGGCCGGATGTCAAATCAGCATCGAGGTGAGCACGCACCCCCCCCCCCACACTCACACCCACCACACACATACCACACACACCACACACACACCACCACCACACACTCACACCACCACCACCACCACTCTCACCACCACCACCACCATACCACACCACCACTCCCACCACCACTCCCACGACCACCAACTCCGCCACTCCCATCCCCACCTCCACTCCCACCACCACACACACAACCACCACCACCACCCACACCACACTCACCACCACCACCACCACGTCCACTCACCACCACCTCCGCCACTCCCACCCCCACCTCCACTCCCACCACCTCCACCACCATCCCACCACCCTCACCACCACCACTCCTACCACCCACACCACACCACTACCAAAACGTCCACACCCACCAAAACCACCACCCTCCTCACTCCACCACACCACCAACCACCTCCACCACCACCACCTCCACCACCTCTACACCTCCCCACCTCCACCACCAACCACAACCCCCCCCCCCCCACAACCAACACCAACACCACCATACACACACACCACCACCGCAACCACCACAACCACCACACCTCACCAAAACCACCACCTCCACCACCTCACCACCCCAACCACCACCAACACCACCACCAACAGACCCCACCTCCCTCCTCCCCCACAACCACCACCACCACATCCCCCCACAACCACCACCACCACCACCATCACCACCACCATCACCACCACCATCAGCAACCACCCCACCACCACCATCACTCCCCCCCACCACCACCACCCCCACCAACACCACCACTACTTTTAGTTTTCTCTCTCGTTTTTTGGGGTATTCAAAGGTTTTTATTGAAAGTTGTTGATGGATGGCTACATTGTTGATATTAGCATTATAACACGAAATTATAGGCTGCGCCTGTTCTCTGACCCTTTGTTCCCTAAATGGCTGTCACCTACATGGCTGTCACCTACATGGCTGTCACCTACATGGCTATGACCTACATGGCTCTGCTTGTTCTTGCAGGACGGCACGGACCTGGATCACCACACATACGCCACCAGCTGCCTGACCCAGTTCAGGGTCCTCTTCATGCGCACCTTCCTCTGCATCTTGCGCGACACGGTAACTAGGTCACCGTCACTAGGCCATCGTAACTAGGTCACCGTCACTAGGCCATCGTAACTAGGTCACCGTGACTAGGTCACACGGAATGACCGAATGAGTTGAGCATCCGTCTCCCGTTTTAGTAAATCGCGGGATTCAAAACCTGGTCGAGCAACGACTTAAAAATTGATACTTGTCGCTTCCTAGCCTAGCGATTGGCATTAATAGGATATGTCAAGGACTGGTTAGCTCAGTGTCAGGATAATGTGACTGAATGGGATATCAGGTCATGGTGCTGGCAGCCTGTTCTCCTAATGGGGTAGCACTATAATGTCACCATAAATGTACACTGTCAGTAAGTCTGTAAGTATGCATTCTGATATGACCTTAGAAGTTGCCAGGACATATAACTCCAACAACCACCCAACTTGTTGAGTGAGATGCTGATTCCTCCATAGATGCTGACACGGCTGTGCCTCATACCATGTCAATGGGAGGTTAAAAATCCCTTGGTTCGGTCAAAGTGTAGGCTCGGGCTTTCTATCCACCAACTGTCTAATGGTGAAAACACGACTAGTCAGACTTATCCATGATAGGCAGTATAAAGAAGAAGGGCAGTGTTTGGGTTTTGAAAAGTTGATCTTTTCATCGGACTATCAGCTTTATTGCGTTGAGACTTGTTGACTGAGACGCTGCTTCCCTCCACAGACACGGGGCGGGACGTAGCTCAGGCAGTAGAGTGTCGACCTGTGAAGGTGTCAGTCATCCTATCGATCCTGCTCAGTGGACACATTTGCAGTTTGTGCTATGTTCCGTTCCAACCAGTGGTCCACAACTGGTTCAACAAAGGTTGTGGTATGTGCTGTCCTGTTTGTGGGAAAGCGCATATAAAAGACCCCTTGCTGCTTATCAGAAAGAGTAGCCTATGTCACGGCAGCGGGTTTACTCCAAAGAAATATGTCAGAATGACAATATGTTTGACGTCCAATAACCGATGATAAAAATCAATGTGCTCTGGAGGTATAGTTAAATAAAACCAACTTTCCTTTGCCTCCCCAGACGCTGACACGTCTGCGCCTCATGTCCCACCTGGCGGTAGGCGTTCTCATCGGGCTGCTGTACCTGAATGTTGGCAACGAGTCGTCCAAGGCCTTCAACAATGCAGGATGCCTTTTCTTCTGCATGCTCTTCCTCATGTTCTCCGCCCTCATGCCGACGGTGCTCACCTGTGAGTGGTTTCCATGTCAACTACAGAATAAACACCACTCAACTACTGTATAAACACCACTTAGCTATAGTATGAACACCACTCAACTACTGTATAAACACCACTTAGCTATCATATAAACACAATGAACTACAGTATAAACACCACTTAGCTATAGTATAAACACCATGCAACTTAGCTATAGTATAAACACAACTTAGGTATAGTATAAACACCACTCAACTACAGTATAAACACCACTTAGCTATAGCATAAACACCATGCAACTACAGTATAAACACCACTTAGCTATCATATAAACACAATGAACTACAGTATAAACACAACTCAACTACTGTATAAACACCACTTAGGTATAGTATAAAGACCACTCAACTACAGTATAAACACCACTTAGCTATAGTATAAACACCACTCAACTACTGTATAAACACCACTTAGCTATATTATAAACACCATGCAACTACAGTATAAACACCACTTAGCTATCATATAAACACCAATGAACTACAGTATAAACACTCAACTACTGTATAAACACCACTTAGCTATAGTATAAACACCACTCAAGTACTGTATAAACACCACTTAGTTATAGTATAAACACCACTCAACTACTGTATAAACACCACTTAGCTATAGTATAAACACCACTCAACTACTGTATAAACACCACTTAGCTATAGTATAAACACCACTCAACTACAGTATAAACACCACTTAGCTATAATATGAACACCACACAACTACTGTATAAACACCACTCAGCTACAGAATAAACACCACCCAACTACAGTATAAAACATAAACTCAACTACTGTATGAACATCACTCAACTACTGTATGAACACCACTTAACTAATGTATATACACC
This sequence comes from Branchipolynoe longqiensis, assembly GCA_030323885.1. Lineage (NCBI taxonomy): Eukaryota > Metazoa > Annelida > Polychaeta > Phyllodocida > Polynoidae > Branchipolynoe > Branchipolynoe longqiensis. Next base: position 464,911 of record CM059202.1, read on the forward strand.
ACTTAGCTACAAAATAAACACCACTTAGCTACAATATAAATACCACTCAACTACTGTATAAACAACACTTAGCTACAGTATAAACATCACTTAGTTACAGTATAAACACCACTCAACTACTCTATAAACATCACTCAACTACAGTATAAACAACACTTAGCTACTGTGTTAACCCGCTTATCTACAGTATAAACACCACTCAACTACTGTATAAACACCACTTATCTACTGTATAAACACCATTTATATATAGTATAAACACAACTTAGCCACTGTATAAACACCACTTAGGTATATTATAAACACCACTTAACTACTGTATAGACACCACTTTATCTATAGTGTAAACACCACTTAACTACAGTATAAATACAACTTAGCTACTGTATTAACACCACTTAGCTATAGTATAAACACCACTCAACTACTTTATAAACACTAAGTTATACTACAATATAAACACCACTTAACCACAGTATAAACACCTCTTAACTACAGTATAAACACCACTTAGATATAGTATAACTGCAGTATATGTGCATTTGGTTGCACAGATGTTAACTACAGTATAAACAGTATGTCTACATCTGGTTGTAGTTATTCACACCATCTCAACTAGTATAAACAGTCTCATCTGCATCTGCTTACAGTTATACAGACCATTAACTACAATATAAACATACCATGTGAATCTGGTTGTAGTTATACACACTGCGTTAACTACAGTGTAAACAGGTCTTGTGAATCTGATTGTAGTTATACACACCACATTAACTACAGTATAAACAGGACATGTGAATATGGTTGTCGTTATACACACCACATTAACTACAGTATAAGCAGTCCATCTGAATCTGGTTGTAGTTGTGTGAATCTGGTTGTCCTTCTGCGTGCGTCTGGTTGTAGTTACTTATACACCACGTTAACTACATTATAAACAGACCATGTGAATATCGTTGTAGTTATACACACCACGTTAACTACAGTATAAATAGACCATGTGAATCCGGTTGTAGTTGTGTGAATCTGGTTGTCCTTACATGTGTATCTGCTTGCAGTTATACACACCACGTTAACTACAGTATAAACAGACTATGTGAATCGGGTTGTAGTTGTGTGTATCTGGTTGTCCTTATGTGTGCGTCTGCTTGCAGTTATACACACCATGTTAACTGCAGTGTAAACAGGCTATGTGAATCCGGTTGTAGTTGTGTGTATCTGGTTGTCCTTATGTGTGCGTCTGCTTGCAGTTATACACACCATGTTAACTGCAGTGTAAACAGACTATGTGAATCCGGTTGTAGTTGTGTGTATCTGGTTGTCCTTATTTGTGCATTTGCTTGCAGTTATACACACCATGTTAACTGCAGTGTAAACAGACTATGTGAATCCGGTTGTAGTTGTGTGAATCTGGTTGTCCTTATTTGTGCGTCTGCTTGCAGTTATACACACCATGTTAACTGCAGTGTAAACAGACTATGTGAATCCGGTTGTAGTTGTGTGAATCTGGTTGTCCTTATTTGTGCATTTGCTTGCAGTTTTACACACAACATTACCTGCAGTGTAAACAGACTTGTGAATCTGGTTGTAGTTGTGTGAATCTGGTTGTCCTATTGTGCATTTGCTGCAGTTATACACACCACGTTAACTACAGTGTAAACAGACTATGTGAATCCGGTTGTAGTTGTGTGTATCTGGTTGTCCTTACATGTGTATCTGCTTGCAGTTATACAAACCATGTTACTACAGTGAAACAGACTTGTGGAATCTGGTTGTAGTTGTGTGAATCGGTTGTCCTTATGTGTGCGTCTGCTTGCAGTTATACACACCACGTTAACTGCAGTGTAAACAGACTATGTGAATCCGGTTGTAGTTGTGTGAATCTGGTTGTCCTTATTTGTGCGTCTGCTTGCAGTTATACACACCATGTTAACTGCAGTGTAAACAGACTATGTGAATCCGGTTGTAGTTGTGTGAATCTGGTTGTCCTTACATGTGTATTTGCTTGCAGTTATACACACCATGTTAACTACAGTATAAACAGACTATGTGAATCCGGTTGTAGTTGTGTGTATCTGGTTGTCCTTATGTGTGTGTCTGCTTGCAGTTATACACACCATGTTAACTACAGTATAAACAGACTATGTGAATCCGGTTGTAGTTGTGTGTATCTGGTTGTCCTTATGTGTGCGTCTGCTTGCAGTTATACACACCATGTTAACTGCAGTGTAAACAGACTATGTGTTAATGTGTGTTTGTGTGAATCGGTTGTCCGTTTTAAGTTAGTTGATTAATCACCATGTTAACTACAGTATAAACGACATGTGAATCCGGTTGTAGTTGTGTGTATCTGGTTGTCCTATGTTGTGTCGTGCTTGCAGTTATACACACCATGTTAACTGCAGTGTAAACAGACTATGTGAATCCGGTTGTAGTTGTGTGTATCTGGTTGTCCTTATTTGTGCGTTTGCTTGCAGTTATACACACCATGTTAACTGCAGTGTAAACAGACTATGTGAATCCGGTTGTAGTTGTGTGTATCTGGTTGTCCTTACATGTGTATCTGCTTGCAGTTATACACACCATGTTAACTGCAGTGTAAACAGACTATGTGAATCCGGTTGTAGTTGTGTGTATCTGGTTGTCCTTATGTGTGCGTCTGCTTGCAGTTATACACACCATGTTAACTGCAGTGTAAACAGACTATGTGAATCCGGTTGTAGTTGTGTGTATCTGGTTGTCCTTATTTGTGCGTTTGCTTGCAGTTATACACACCATGTTAACTGCAGTGTAAACAGACTATGTGAATCCGGTTGTAGTTGTGTGTATCTGGTTGTCCTTATTTGTGCGTTTGCTTGCAGTTATACACACCATGTTAACTGCAGTGTAAACAGACTATGTGAATCCGGTTGTAGTTGTGTGAATCTGGTTGTCCTTATTTGTGCATTTGCTTGCAGTTATACACACCATGTTAACTGCAGTGTAAACAGACTATGTGAATCCGGTTGTAGTTGTGTGAATCTGGTTGTCCTTATTTGTGCATTTGCTTGCAGTTATACACACCATGTTAACTGCAGTGTAAACAGACTATGTGAATCCGGTTGTAGTTGTGTGAATCTGGTTGTCCTTATTTGTGCATCTGCTTGCAGTTATACACACCATGTTAACTGCAGTGTAAACAGACTATGTGAATCCGGTTGTAGTTGTGTGAATCTGGTTGTCCTTACATGTGTATCTGCTTGCAGTTATACACACCACGTTAACTACAATATAAACAGACTATGTGAATCGGGTTGTAGTTGTGTGTATCTGGTTGTCCTTATGTGTGCGTCTGCTTGCAGTTATACACACCATGTTAACTGCAGTGTAAACAGACTATGTGAATCCGGTTGTAGTTGTGTGTATCTGGTTGTCCTTATGTGTGCGTCTGCTTGCAGTTATACACACCATGTTAACTACAATATAAACAGACTATGTGAATCGGGTTGTAGTTGTGTGTATCTGGTTGTCCTTATGTGTGCGTCTGCTTGCAGTTATACACACCATGTTAACTGCAGTGTAAACAGACTATGTGAATCCGGTTGTAGTTGTGTGAATCTGGTTGTCCTTATGTGTGCGTCTGCTTGCAGTTATACACACCACGTTAACTGCAGTGTAAACAGACTATGTGAATCCGGTTGTAGTTGTGTGA
>CM059202.1:469099-529286 GCA_030323885.1 Branchipolynoe longqiensis
CCCCTTAAACACGTCCCCCTTTAACACATCCCCCTTTAACACATGCCCCCTTAACATGCCCCTTTAACGCCCCCTGGTGGCTGTTTCCGGCAGTGATGGAGGTGGTGTGTGGAGAGTACGGGGACATGGTGCCTACACTGGTTGTTGCCCCTTAAACACGTCCCCCTTTAACACATGCCCCTTTAACGCGCCCCCTTAACGTGCCCCTTTAATGCCCCCTGGTGGCTGTTTCCGGCAGTGATGGAGGTGGCGTGCGGAGAGTACGGGGACATGGTGCCTACACTGGTTGTTGCCCCTTAAACACGTCCCCCTTTAACACATGCCCCTTTAACACATGCCCCTTTAACGCCCCCTGGTGGCTGTTTCCGGCAGTGATGGAGGTGGCGTGCGGAGAGTACGGGGACATGGTGCCTACCCTGGTTGTTGCCCCTTAAACACGTCCCCCTTTAACACATGCCCCCTTAACGTGCCCCTGTAACGCCCCCTGGTGGCTGTTTCCGGCAGTGATGGAGGTGGCGTGTGGAGAGTACGGGGACATGGTGCCTACCCTGGTTGTTGCCACCCGGAACGGGAAGTGTGAACAATTTCAGCGATTCAGGAAACAGGTGCGTACAGTCGGCCTGGTGCAGCCAAATGCTGGCGTTACTATGGCAACCGTGCACGTTAAGCGTCTGAACCCGAGCACACGCATGAGTACACAGATGTGTGGATAGAGCTTCCACGTTCAGCCCGGCAGGTCATATGTATGTGCTTATCACATTAACACATGCATAGCTCTTATCACTTTAGAACACATGTAGCTCTTATCACTCTTATCACTTTAACACACATGTAGCTCTTATCACTCTTATCACTTTAACACACATGTAGTTCTTATCACTTTAACACACATGTAGCTTTTATCGCTCTTATCACTTTAACACACTTGTTGCTCTTATCACTCTTATCACTTTAGCACACCATGTGGCTCTTATCACTCTTATCACGTTAAGACCCATGTAGCTCTTATCGCTCTTATCACTTTAACACACATGTTGCTCTTATCACTCTTATCATTTTAACACACATGTTGCTCTTATTGCTCTTATCACTTAACATACATGTAGCTCTTATCACTCTTATCACTTTAACACACATTAGCTCTCATCACTTTAACACACCGTGTGGCTCTTATCGCTCTTATCGCTTTAACACCCATGTTGCTCTTATCACTCATATCATTTTAACACACATGTTGCTCTTATTGCTCTTATCACTTAACATACATGTAGCTCTTATCACTCTTATCACTTTAACACACATTAGCTCTCATCACTTTAACACACCGTGTGGCTCTTATCGCTCTTATCACTTTAACACACATGTTGCTCTAATCACTCTTATCACTTTAACACACATGTAGCTCTTATCACTCTTATTACTGTAAAAAGATTGCAGCTCTTATCACTTTAGTGCCCATGTAGCTTTTATCACTCTTATCACTTTAACACACATATTGCTCTTATCGCTCTTATCACTTTGACACACATGTAGCTCTTATCGCTCTTATCACTTTAACACACATGTAGCTCTTATCACTCTTATCACTTTAACACACATGTAGCTCTTATCTCTATTATCACTTAACACACATGTAGCTATTATCACTTTATCACACATTTAGCTCTTATTGCTATTATCACATTAACACATGTGTAGATCTTATCGCTCTTCCCACTTTAACACATGTAGCTCTTATCGCTCTTATCACTTTAACATGCCATGTAGCTCTTATGGCTCTTATCACTTTAACACGTGTGTAGCTGTTATCACTCTTATCACTTTAATGCATGCACATATCTAATTATCTCATCACTCTAATCACATTAATGCATGTGTAGCTCTTATCACTTTAACATAATTACCTGATCACTCTTATCACGTTACGCTCATGTATAACCCATTTTACATGTATCAGTTTTATATTATTGTTATCACTATCACCCACATATTCCATGTAGCATATTTACTCTTATCTCGCTCTTATCTTGCTCTTATCTCACTGCTCGCCTCCTGCAGGTAAACTGTGAGAAGGCGTTTCGCGCCGACAGTCGAGAGGAGGAGAGCTCCACCCCGACAACGGCCAAGGTCACCCCCGTGTCGTCCAAGGTCACGCTCGACCGCCGCAAGGCCGGATGTCAAATCAGCATCGAGGTGAGCACGCACCCCCCCCCACACTCACACCCACCACACACACACCACACACACCACACACACACCACCACCACACACTCACACCACCACCACCACCACTCTCACCACCACCACCACCACCACCACTCCCACCACCACCTCCACCTCGACCACCACCACTCCCCCACCACCTCTTCCCCACAACCAACACCACCACCACCATACACACACCACCACCACAACCACCACACCTCACCAAAACCACCACCACCAACTCCACCACCTCCCCCCACAACCCCCACCACCACCACCTCCACTCCCACCACCTCCACCACCATCACCACCACCACCTCCACACCACCACACTCCCCCACACCACACCACTACCAAACAACCACACCTCAACCACAAAAACCACCACACCCCACCCACCACCACCACCACCACAACCTCCACCTCCACCACCACCCCACCACACCACCACCACCACCCCACCCACCACCACCTCCCACCCCTCCAACTCCCACCACCTCCACCACCACCACAACTCCCCCCCCCCACAACCAACACCAACACCACCATACACACACACCACCAACCCAACCACCACAACCACCACACCTCACCAAAACCACCACCTCCACCACCTCACCACCCCAACCACCACCAACACCACCACCAACAGACCCCACCTTCCCCCCACAACCACCACCACCACATCCCCCCACAACCATCACCACCACCATAATCATCACCACCACCACCACCACCACCATCACCATCACTCCCCCCCACCACCACCATCGCTCCCCCCCACCACCACCACCCCCACCAACACCACCACAACTTTTAGTTTTCTCTCTCGTTTTTTGGGGTATTCACAGGTTTTTATTGAAAGTTGTTGATGGATGGCTACATTGTTGATATTAGCATTATAACACGAAATTATAGGCTGCGCCTGTTCTCTGACCCTTTGTTCCCTAAATGGCTGTCACCTACATGGCTGTCACCTACATGGCTATGACCTACATGGCTCTGCTTGTTCTTGCAGGACGGCACGGACCTGGATCACCACACATACGCCACCAGCTGCCTGACCCAGTTCAGGGTCCTCTTCATGCGCACCTTCCTCTGCATCTTGCGCGACACGGTAACTAGGTCACCGTAACTAGGCCATCGTAACTAGGTCACCGTGACTAGGTCACACGGGATGACCGAATGAGTTGAGCATCCGTCTCCCGTTTTAGTAAATCGCGGGATTCAAAACCTGGTCGAGCAACGACTTAAAAATTGATACTTGTCGCTTCCTAGCCTAGCGATTGGCATTAATAGGATATGTCAAGGACTGGTTAGCTCAGTGTCAGGATAATGTGACTGAATGGGATATCAGGTCATGGTGCTGGCAGCCTGTTCTCCTAATGGGGTAGCACTATAATGTCACCATAAATGTACACTGTCAGTAAGTCTGTAAGTATGCATTCTGATATGACCTTAGAAGTTGCCAGGACATATAACTCCAACAACCACCCAACTTGTTGAGTGAGATGCTGATTCCTCCATAGATGCTGACACGGCTGTGCCTCATACCATGTCAATGGGAGGTTAAAAATCCCTTGGTTCGGTCAAAGTGTAGGCTCGGGCTTTCTATCCACCAACTGTCTAATGGTGAAAACACGACTAGTCAGACTTATCCATGATAGGCAGTATAAAGAAGAAGGGCAGTGTTTGGGTTTTGAAAAGTTGATCTTTTCATCGGACTATCAGCTTTATTGCGTTGAGACTTGTTGACTGAGACGCTGCTTCCCTCCACAGACACGGGGCGGGACGTAGCTCAGGCAGTAGAGTGTCGACCTGTGAAGGTGTCAGTCATCCTATCGATCCTGCTCAGTGGACACATTTGCAGTTTGTGCTATGTTCCGTTCCAACCAGTGGTCCACAACTGGTTCAACAAAGGTTGTGGTATGTGCTGTCCTGTTTGTGGGAAAGCGCATATAAAAGACCCCTTGCTGCTTATCAGAAAGAGTAGCCTATGTCACGGCAGCGGGTTTACTCCAAAGAAATATGTCAGAATGACAATATGTTTGACGTCCAATAACCGATGATAAAAATCAATGTGCTCTGGAGGTATAGTTAAATAAAACCAACTTTCCTTTGCCTCCCCAGACGCTGACACGTCTGCGCCTCATGTCCCACCTGGCGGTAGGCGTTCTCATCGGGCTGCTGTACCTGAATGTTGGCAACGAGTCGTCCAAGGCCTTCAACAATGCAGGATGCCTCTTCTTCTGCATGCTCTTCCTCATGTTCTCCGCCCTCATGCCGACGGTGCTCACCTGTGAGTGGTTTCCATGTCAACTACAGAATAAACACCACTCAACTACTGTATAAACACCACTTAGCTATAGTATGAACACCACTCAACTACTGTATAAACACCACTTAGCTATCATATAAACACAATGAACTACAGTATAAACACCACTCAACTACAGTATAATCACCACTTAGCTATAGTATGAACACCACTCCACTACTGTATAAACACCACTTTGCTAAAGTATAAACACCATGCAACTACAGTATAAACACCACTTAGCTATCATATAAACACAATGACCTCCAGTATAAACACCACTCAACTACTGTATAAACACCACTTAGCTATAATATAAACACCACTCAACAACAGTATAAACACCACTTAGCTATAATATAAACAGCACACAACTACTGTATAAACACCACTCAGCTACAGAATAAACACCACCCAACTACAGTATATAACAAACTCAACTACTGTATGAACATCACTCAACTACTGTATGAACACCACTTAACTAATGTATAAACAACACTTAGCTACAGTATAAACACCACTCAACTACTGTATAAACACCACTTAGCTACAGTATAAACACCACTTAGTTACAGTATAAACACCACTCAACTACTTTATAAACATCACTCAACTACAGTATAAACAACACTTATCTACTGTGTTAACACCACTTATCCACAGTTTTAACACCCCTTAGGTATAGTATAAACACCACTCAACTACTGTATAGACACCACTTATCTATAGTATAAACACCACTTATCTACTGTATTAACACCACTTAGCTATAGTATAAACACCACTCAACTACTTTATAAACACTAAGTTATACTACAATATAAGCACCACTAAGCACAGTATAAACACCTCTTATCTACAGTATAAACACCACTTAGCTATAGTATAACTGCAGTCTATGTGCATTTGGTTGCACAGATGTTAACTACAGTATAAACAATATGTCTACATCTGGTTGTAGTTATACACACCATCTCCACTAGTACAAACAGTCTCATCTGCATCTGCTTACAGTTATACACACCATTAACTACAATATAAAGAGACCATGTGAATCTGGTTGTAGTTATACACACTGCATTAACTACAGTATAAACCGGTCTTGTGAATCTGGTTCTAGTTATAGACACCACATTAACTACAGTATAAACAGCACACGTGAATCTGGTTGTCGTTATACACACCACATTAACTACAGTATAAACACTCCATCTGAATCTGGCTGTAGTTGTGTGAATCTGGTTGTCCTTCTGCGTGCGTCTGGTTGTAGTTACTTATACACCACGTTAACTACATTATAAATAGACCATGTGAATATCGTTGTAGTTGTGTGAATCTAGTTGTCCTTACATGTGCATCTGCTTGCAGTTATGCACACCACATTAACTACAGTATAAATACCTAGGCGTAGAACTAGATAGCCAGCTAAACTACAATCTGTGTGTAACAAAAATCATACAAAAAGTAAACCACAAACTATGGCTATTTGCTAAACTAAAAAACTATATGACACAAGATATGTTAATAAAAATCTTCGAAGGCATGGTACTCCCCTACTTTGACTATGGGGATGTAATTTACATGGGTGCTAAAAAAGAGCTACTAAAAAAATTGCAGATATTACAAAATAGGGCCCTAAAAATCTGCCTGAAAGTAGACAAACTACACCCCACTTATGACCTACACAAAAGAACTAAAGTAAAGCTACTAGAAAACAGAAGAATAATCCACCTAAAAACATTAGCATATGGATATAGCCAAGACATTAAGCGTCTAACCCAACCACTAAGGGACACCAGAGCAAGCAAGGCACCACTACTAAGACAGACCAGAAGCCGGATCAAAGCCCATGAAAGGAGCACGCTGGAAATGGCCGCCAAGGCATGGAATGCCCAAACGGTGAAAGAAAGACAAATCCCTGACCTAAAAACATACAAAAAATATCTGTGCAAAATAAAAACTGGAAACCCCAACTGAACTGCACCACAAGGGGGCAGGTGATATGTCACGGCCCACCAACTGGACAGCCCAGGGCGGGACAACCGGAAATATAAAAGCCAGATAACATATCCAACAACAATATAAATCAAATCAAATTCAACAAACATAACTCAACCATCTATTACGTAGAAAAAGCGGAAAACTCTTCCCAAGAAAACCCCAAAACACTAACATAGAACCTTAAGAAAACAACTAACATAGTAATAAGAATAGAACAAAAATAAACATACCAACAGACTATCTATCTGCTACTGAAATGCAGACAATCAAATAACTTATCAGCAGCTACTGCTTGGTAAGACAACACCAAAACTACAGCTGGCCAGCATTGAAAACAAGCCTGGGTACCCGGGCTTACATGCTATGGACAGTATAAATACAGCCTCAATTTAAAAAAAATAATAATAAAATAAACAGACCATGTGAATCGGGTTGTAGTTGTGTGAATCTGGTTGTCCTTATGTGTGTGTCTGCTTGCAGTTATACACACCACGTTAACTACAGTATAAACAGACCATGTGAATCTGGTTGTAGTTGTGTGAATCTGGTTGTCCTTACATGTGCGTCTGCTTGCAGTTATACACACCACTGTAGAGTTGGTGTTCGAGTCTGTGGCTATGTAGGTAGGCTAAAGTGAAAAACAATACAGACGGAGAGAAAGAGAGAAAGTAAAGCAAAAGTAAGAGTGTAAGAGAGAGTCCAAGCCCCTCTGGTTTATTATATATAGTACATGGATTCTTGGTATAGGATCATGCCATTCACTCCAACCAATAGGGACGCAGCATTCCCAGTTCCTCCAATAGGGACTCAGCATTTCTGGTTACCATGACCACCAGTGGTCTGCCCACCACCAGAGCTGGTTGACCTGTGGCCACCACCAACCTTGACCCCTGTGTGCATTGACCCCTACCTCAGCAGAGAGCCAGGCCCTGAGTGCACTCACACCCAGACCTGCCAATCATCCCTATGTCTATAATTACCTGCCCTCAAGCATGGACCAAGCCATATATATATATATATATATACACAACAAATACACACACTCTTGGCCGGCCACACAGAATAATAATAGAGGATTTCCATTTCCCCCCTCTGCTGATTATCAGAATATTTTAGACCACGTTAACTACAGTATAAACAGACCATGTGAATCATGTTGTAGTTATGTGAATCTGGTTGTCCTTATGTGTGCATCTGCTTGCAGTTTTTTTGTGTGTTTTTTTTGTAAATATAGTTTATTCATTGAATAAAGTCTTTTGTCAGCGCCGTAGCTCTGGTCTTCCAGCCATGTGACAATACAGTTATTTACAATATATGCAGCTAGCCCAAATCAGCTGAAATAACAATATCAAACATTCAAAGATTTACATATGGTATAGTTTGACAATTCACATACAAAAATATACACACCACGTTACCTACAGTATAAACAGACCAGGTGAATCTGGTTGTAGTTGTGTGAATCTGGTTGTCCTTATGTATGTGTCTGCTTGCAGTTATACACACCACGTTACCTACAGTATAAACAGACCATGTGAATCATGTTGTAGCTGTGTGAATCTGGTTGTCCTTATGTGCGTGTCTGCTTGCAGTTATACACACTACATTACCTACAGTATAAACAGACCATGTGAATCTGGTTGTAGTTGTGTGAATCTGGTTGTCCTTATGTGTGCATCTGCTTGCAGTTATACACACTACATTACCTACAGTATAAACAGACCATGTGAATCTGGTTGTAGTTGTGTGAATCTGGTTGTCTTTATGTATGCGTCTGCTTGCAGTTATACACACTACATTACCTAAAGTATAAACAGACCATGTGAATCTGGTTGTAGTTGTGTGAATCTGGTTGTCCTTATGTGTGCATCTGCTTGCAGTTATACATGCCACATTACCTACAGTATAAACAGACCATGTGAATCATGTTGTAGCTGTGTGAATCTGGTTGTCCTTATGTGTGCGTTTGCTTGCAGTTATACACACCGCATTACCTACAGTATAAACAGACCATGTGAATCTGGTTGTAGTTGTGTGAATCTGGTTGTCCTTATGTGTGCATCTGCTTGCAGTTATACACACTACATTACCTACAGTATAAACAGACCATGTGAATCTGGTTGTAGTTGTGTGAATCTGGTTGTCCTTATGTATGCGTCTGCTTGCAGTTATACACACCACATTACCTACAGCATAAACAGACCATGTGAATCTGGTTGTAGCTGTGTGAATCTGGTTGTCCTTATGTATGCATCTGCTTGCAGTTATACACACCACATTACCTACAGTATAAACAGACCATGTGAATCTGGTTATAGTTGTGTGAATCTGGTTGTCCTTATGTATGCATCTGCTTGCAGTTATACACACCACATTACCTACAGCATAAACAGACCATGTGAATCTGGTTGTAGTTGTGTGAATCTGGTTGTCCTTATGTATGCATCTGCTTGCAGTTATACATGCCACATTACCTACAGTATAAACAGACCATGTGAATCTGGTTGTAGTTGTGTGAATCTGGTTGTCCTTATGTATGCATCTGCTTGCAGTTATACACACTACATTACCTACAGTATAAACAGACTATGTGAATCGGGTTGTAGTTGTGTGAATCTGGTTGTCCTTATGTATGCATCTGCTTGCAGTTATACACACCACATTACCTACAGTATAAACAGACCATGTGAATCTGGTTGTAGTTGTGAGAATCTGGTTGTCCTTATCTGTGCGTCTGCTTGCAGTTATACACACCACATTACCTACAGTATAAACAGACCATGTGAATCTGGTTGTATTTGTGTGAATCTGGTTGTCCTTAAGTGTGCGTTTGCTTGCAGTTATACACACTACATTACCTACAGTATAAACAGACCATGTGAATCTGGTTGTAGTTGTGTGAATCTGGTTGTCCTTATGTGTGTGTTTGCTTGCAGTTATACACACCACATTAACTACAGTATAAACATACCATGTGAATCTGGTTGTAGTTGTGTGAATCTGGTTGTCCTTATGTATGCGTCTGCTTGTAGTTATACACACCACATTACCTACAGTATAAACAGACCATGTGAACCTGGTTGTAGTTGTGTGATTCTGGTTGTCCTTATGTGCGCGTCTGCTTGCAGTTATACACACCATGTTAACTACAGTATAAACAGACCATGTGAATCGGGTTGTAGTTATGTGAATCTGGTGGTCCTGATGTGTGCGTCTGCTTGCAGTTATACACACCATGTTAACTACAGTATAAACAGACCATGTGAATCATGTTGTAGTTATGTGATTCTGGTTGTCCTTATGTGTGCATCTGCTTGCAGTTATACATGCCACATTACCTACAGTATAAACAGACCATGTGAATCATGTTGTAGCTGTGTGAATCTGGTTGTCCTTATGTGTGCGTTTGCTTGCAGTTATACACACCGCATTACCTACAGTATAAACAGACCATGTGAATCTGGTTGTAGTTGTGTGAATCTGGTTGTCCTTATGTGCGCGTCTGCTTGCAGTTCCCATGGAGATGTCGGTCTTCATCAGGGAGCATCTAAACTACTGGTACAGCCTCAAGGCCTACTACCTCGCCAAGACGATGGCAGACATGCCCTTCCAGGTAGGTCCTCCTGTGTGAAGGGTCAGAAGCCCTTTCACGTAGGTCCTCTTGTGTGAAGGGTCAGAAGCCCTTAGAGGTAGGTCCTCCTGTGTGAAGGTCAGAAGCCCTTACAGTAAGTTACAGGTAGGTCCTCCTGTGTGTGGTGACAGAAGCCCTTCCAGTAAGTCCTTCTGTGTGAAGGGTCAGAGGCCCTTCCAGGTAGGTCCTAATGTGTGAAGTTCAGAAGCCCTTCCAGGTAGGTCCTCCTGTGTGAAGGTCAGAAGCCCTTCCAGGTAGGTCCTCCTGTGTGAAGGGTCAGAAGCCCTACCAGGTAGGTCCTTCTGTGTGAAGGGTCAGAGGCCCTTCCAGGTAGGTCCTCCTGTGTGAAGGTCAGAAGCCCTTCCAGGTAGGTCCTCCTGTGTGAAGGGTCAGAAGCCCTTCCAGGTAGGTCCTAATGTGTAAGGGTAAACCCCCACCAACAGAGCCCTTCCAGGTAGGTCCTTCTGTGTGAAGGGTCAGAAGCCCTTCCAGGTAGGTCCTCCTGTGTGAAGGTCAGAAGCCCTTCCAGGTAGGTCCTCCTGTGTGAAGGGTCAGAAGCCCTTCCAGGTAGGTCCTAATGTGATGATTCATTGGACCTGGAATTCTTTAATTCAAAGGTAAAATTCAGTAAACTGAACCGATATTTAATGCGACCCCGCTGTTTATGGACCCCAATGATCGCGTTATGACGGGGTTTCACTGTACCAGCACACTTGTGATGTCGGTTGTTATGGACAGTAGTGAACCTCTTGGCCGGTGCCTTTCAGATCGTCTTGGGGGAGTGGGACATAGCTTAGGCGGTAGAGTGTCCACATGTGATGTTCTCTGTGGCGGAGTGGTTAGAGTGTCTGACTTTTTTCTAGGTTGGACTCCTAATCTGAAGGTTGGGTGTTCGATTCCGCCGTGTCCCCCCCCCCCCGCACCTCACCTCTGCCAATTTGGATTTTCACCGCTGTGTATAACTTACAGCGTCATCAAAGGCCAGCTGCCCTCATACCATGTGTATGTGGTGTGGGAGGTTAAAAATCCCTTGGGTCGGTAAAAGTGTAGGATCAGGCTTTCTATCGACAAACTGTCTAATGGTGAAAACAAGTCTATTCAGACTTATCCATAATAGGCAGTATAAATCTTCAAGGAGGAAGGTGTCAGTCATCCTATCGATCCTGCTCAGAGGATCCATTTGCAGTTTGGGTTATTTTCCATTCCAACCAGTGGTCCACAACTGGTTCATCAAAGCCTGTGGTATGTGCTGTCCTGTCTGTGGGAAAGTGCATATAAAAGAACCCTTGCTGTTTATCGGAAAGAGTAGCCTATGTGGTGGCAGCGGGTTTCCCCCAAAGAAATATGTCAGAATGACTATATGTTTGACGTACAATAGCTGATGATAAAAATCAATGCGATCTAGAGGTGTCGTTAAATAAAACAAAATTTCCTTTTTTATCAGATCATCTTCCCCATCATGTATGGCAGCATTGTCTACTGGATGACAAACCAGCCGAATGATTTCCTGCGCTTTGTCATGTTCCTTACGCTCTGCACGCAGACGTCGCTCGTCGCCCAGTCGCTTGGGTTGTTGATTGGGGCAGCCACCTCCCTCCAGGTGAGCTGATACCACCGAGTAGAATCTCCCGTCAAATGTCTCTCCCTGGAGAATCTTATTTCCATATAAAACTCCTTGAAAATAAAATAGAATCACCCGACACACAACATAAAACCTCCCCCTTCAAATACTCGCCAGTTTAAACTACTCACCTCCCTTAAAATGTTCAATTGTAAAACTCATTCTTTTCTCATGGTCTTTCGATGTGATCGTCTGTATGATATTATTAAATATGCATCTAAATACTTAATTACGTAATTTTCGTTTTGTGTCAATGTGAAGGCGGCTGTTGCTACATTGATCGAGCAGTTTCTACACTTCCTTTCTTAAGCATTTCTGTGTTCATGTAGTTTTGTCGGAGACCACTTTCATCCCTGATTACAGCTTCCACTGTTGTTAATGACTGCCTCATACTAAGTGACTTCACCCTAATGGCTTCCACTGTTGTTAATGACTGCCTCACACTAAGTGACTTCACCCTAATGGCTTCCACTGTTGTTAATGACTGCCTCATACTAAGTGACTTCACCCTAATGGCTTCCACTGTTGTTAATGACTGCCTCATACTAAGTGACTTCACCCTAATGGCTTCCACTGTTGTTAATGACTGCCTCACACTACATGACTTCACCCTAATGCCCTCAACTGTTGTTAATGACTGCCTCACACTACATGACTTCACCCTAATGGCTTCCACTGTTGTTAATGACTGCCTCACACTACATGACTTCACCCTAATGGTTTCCACTGTTGTTAATGACTGCCTCACACTACATGACTTCACCCTAATGGCTTCCACTGTTGTTAATGACTGCCTCACACTACATGACTTCACCCGAATGCTTTCCACTGTTGTTAATGACTGCCTCATACTAAATGACTTCACCCTAATGCCCTCAACTGTTGTTAATGACTGCCTCACACTACATGACTTCACCCGAATGCTTTCCACTGTTGTTAATGACTGCCTCACACTAATGACTTCACCCTAATGGCTCCACTGTTGTTAATGACTGCCTCACCAACATGACTTCACCCGAATGCTTTCCACTGTTGTTAATGACTGCCTCATACTATGACTTCACCCTAATGGCTTCACGTTGTTAATGACTGCTCAACTAAGTGACTTCACCCTAATGCCACAAACCAACAACCCCCAACCAAACTGCCTCATACTAAGTGACTTCACCCTAATGGCTTCCACTGTTGTTAATGACTGCCTCATACTAAGTGACTTCACCCTAATGGCTTCCACTGTTGTTAATGACTGCCTCACACTACATGACTTCACCCGAATGCTTTCCGCTGTTGTTAATGACTGCCTCATACTACATGACTTCACCCTAATGCCCTCAACTGTTGTTAATGACTGCCTCACACTACATGACTTCACCCTAATGCCCTCAACTGTTGTTAATGACTGCCTCACACTACATGACTTCACCCGAATGCTTTCCGCTGTTGTTAATGACTGCCTCATACTACATGACTTCACCCTAATGGCTTCCACTGTTATTAATGACTGCCTCACACTACATGACTTCACCCTAATGCCCTCAACTGTTGTTAATGACTGCCTCACACTACATGACTTCACCCAAATGCTTTCCGCTGTTGTTAATGACTGCCTCATACTGCATGACTTCACCCTAATGCCCTCAACTGTTGTTAATGACTGCCTCACACTACATGACTTCACCCGAATGCTTTCTGCTGTTGTTAATGACTGCCTCACACTACATGACTTCACCCTAATCCACTCTTGTTAATGACTGCCTCACACTACATGACTTCACCCTTATCCACTCTTGTTAATCAGTGCCTCATACTGCATGACTTCACCCTAATGGTTCCCACTGTTGTTAATGACTGCCTCACACTACATGACTTCACACTAATGCCCTCAACTGTTATTAATGACTGCCTCACACTACATGACTTCACCCGAATGCTTTCCGCTGTTGTTAATGACTGCCTCACACTACATGACTTCACCCTAATAGCTTCCATGGTTGTTAATGACTGCCGCACACTACATGACTTCACCCTAATGGCTTCCACTGTTATTAAAGACTGCCTCACACTAAGTTACTTCACCCTAATGGCTTCCACTGTTGTTAATGACTGCCTCACACTACATGACTTCACCCTAATGGCTTCCACTGTTCTTACTGATTGCCTCACACTACATGACTTCACCGTGATGGCTTCCACTATTGTTACTGACTGCCTCACACTAAATGACTTAACCGTGATGCCTTCCACTGTTGTTAATGACTGTCTCACACTACATGACTTCACCGTAATGCCTTCCACTGTTGTTAATGACTGTCTCACACTACATGACTTCACCCTAATGGCTTCCACTGCTCTTAATGACTGCCTCACACTACATGACTTCACTGTGATGGCTTCCACTATTTTTACTGACTGCCTCAAACTAAGTGACTTCACCCTAATGCCTTTCACCATTCCTTGTATGTGGCCATGTTAATGCCTGCCTCACACTACATGACTTCCCCTTTAATGCATTTCACCGTTCCTTGTATGTGGCCATGTTAATGCCTGCCTCACACTACATGACTTCCCCTTAATGCCTTCCCCTGCTCCTTGTAGGTGGCTGTGTTCCTGGGACCCGTTACCGCAATTCCAATTCTCTTGTTCAGTGGATTCTTCGTTAACCTGGGTTCGATGCCAAAATACCTGCAGTGGTTGTCCTACGTCTCCTATGTCAGGTGAGTGCTCAATTGATTGATTGGAGTTTTCTGTCTCAAGTCAACCGGGTGCGGTGGCCGAATCGGCAGAGCGCGGGCCTCGCGTGCGGGAGATCGGAAGTTCGGTTCCCGGTCGAGTCAAACCAAGGACTTATAAAATTGATACATTCCACTTCCTAGCCTGGTGCCCAGGATAAGGCAAGGACTGGTTAGCTCAGTGTCAGGATAATGTGACTGAGTTGGATATCGGGTCATGGTACTGGCGACCTGATTTCCCAGTAGGGTAGCAGTATAAAGTCATCATGAGTGTGCACTGTTCCCCTGTCCTCACGTTATGCTGTCCTCACGGTCTTCTGTCCTCACGTTCTTCTGTCCTCACGTTCCTCTGTCCTCATGTTCTTCTGTCCTCACGTTCTTCTGTCCTCATGTTCTTCTGTCCTCACATTCCTCTGTCCTCACGTTCCTCTGTCCTCATGTTCTTCTGTCCTCACGTTCATCTGTCCTCACATTCGTCTGTACTCATGTTCTTCTGTCCTCACGTTCTTCTGTCCTCATGTTCTTCTGTCCTCACATTCCTATGTACTCACGTTCTTCTGTCCTCATGTTCCTCTGTCCTCACATTACTCTGTCCTCATGTTCCTCTGTCCTCACGTTCCTCTGTCCTCACGTTCTTCTGTCCTCACGTTCCTCTGTCCTCACATTCCTCTGTACTCATGTTCCTCTGTCCTCACGTTCCTCTGTACTCATGTTCCTCTGTACTCACGTTCTTCTGTCCTCACGTTCCTCTGTCCTCACGTTCCTCTGTCCTCACGTTCCTCTGTCCTCACGTTCCTCTGTCCTCACGTTCCTCTCTCCTCACATTCTTCTGTCCTCCCGTTCCTCTGTCCTCACGTTCTTCTGTCCTCATGTTCCTCTGTCCTCACATTCCTCTGTCCTCACGTTCCTCTGTACTCATGTTCTTCTGTCCTCACGTTCTGCTGTCCTCACGTTCCTCTGTACTCATGTTCTTCTGTCCTCACGTTCTGCTGTCCTCACGTTCTTCTGTCCTCATGTTCTTCTGTCCTCACGTTCTTCTGTCCTCACATTCCTCTGTAATCATGTTCCTCTGTACTCATGTTCCTCTGTCCTCACATTCCTCTGTACTCATGTTCCTCTGTACTCACATTCTTCTGTCTTCACGTTCCTCTGTACTCATGTTCCTCTGTCCTCGCGTTCTTCTGTCCTCATATTCCTCTGTACTCATGTTCCTCTGTACTCACGTTCCTCTGTACTCATGTTCCTCTGTCCTCACGTTCCTCTGTACTCATGTTCCTCTGTACTCACATTCTTCTGTCCTCATGTTCTTCTGTCCTCACGTTCCTCTGTCCTCATGTTCCTCTGTCCTCATGTTCATCTGTCCTCACATTCTTCTGTCCTCCCATTCCTCTGTCCCCACATTCCTCTGTCCTCATGTTCCTCTGTACTCATGCTCCTCTATCCTCACATTCTTCTGTCCTCCCGTTCCTCTGTTCTCATGTTCTTCTGTCCTCATTTTCCTCTGTCCTCACATTCCTCTGTCCTCACATTCCTCTGTACTCACATTCCTCTGTCCTCACGTTCCTCTGTCCTCATGTTCCTCTGTACTCATGTTCTGCTGTCCTCACGTTATGCTGTCTCACGTTCCTCTGTCCTCACGTTCTTCTGTCCTCACGTTCTTCTGTCCTCACGTTCTTCTGTCCTCCCATTCCTCTGTACTCATGTTCCTCTGTCCTCACGTTCTTCTGTCCTCATGTTCCTCTGTCCTCACATTCTTCTGTCCTCACATTCCTCTGTCCTCACGTTCCTCTGCCCTCACATTCTTCTGTCATCCCGTTCCTCTGTACTCACGTTCCTCTCTCCTCACGTTCTTCTGTCCTCATGTTCCTCTGTCCTCACATTCTTCTGTCCTCACGTTCCTCTGTCCTCACGTTCCTCTGCCCTCACGTTCTTCTGTCCTCCCGTTCCTCTGTACTCACCTCCCTCTACCCCGTCCTCAGGTACTCGTTCGAGGGCGTGCTTCTGGCCGTGTATGGCGGTGAGCGCGAAGACCTGGCGTGTGAGGAGCCGACGGTGCGCGGCGGCTGTGTGTTCGTGACGGGCGAGGACGTGCTGAAGACGCTCGACGTGGAGCACGCGCACTTCTACATCGACTTCATCGTGCTGTGCGTCTTCTTCGTCCTGCTGCGTCTCGGCTGCTACGTCGTGCTTCGCTGGCGCGTCAAGGTCCACTAGTCCGGCGCCGCCTCAGTGCCCATGCGCGGCGCCCGTCACGGTCCAGCGCCCCCCAGCGGCGACGGCGGCGGCGGCGGAAGTGTTGATGATGGTTTTGGTAGTGGTGAGAGTGGTGGTGGTGGTGGTGGTGGTGGTGGTGGAGATGGAGACGGTGGTATTATTAGTGGTGGTGGATTGCATGTCGGATGTTGGAGTTTTACGTCCTGGCAACATCGAAGGTGATATCAGGCCAGCGGTGTTGGTGGTGATGTTGCTGGCGGTGTTGGCTGGTTGTTGGAGTTTTACGTCCTTGCAACATCTAAGGTCATATCAGGACTGCTATGCACTTGTGCCAGTGCACACTCATGGCGACTTTATAATGCTTCCCCCCTGGGAGACCAGCCAACCAGCACCATGACCTGATATCCCACTCAGTCGCATTATCCTGACTCTGAGTCACCAACCAGTCCTTGCCCTATCCTATTAATGTCGAGCGCCTGGCTAGGAAGCGACAAGTTTAAATTTTGTAAGTCATTGGTTTGACTTGACCACGGTTCGAACCGGGGGGTGTTGGCATTGCGAAAGGAGAGTTTCCCACCAAAGGGGGCGCCACCTCCGCCTTGTGCGACACGGCTCAGTGGGTGGCCACTCCACTTCACTCCCTCTCACTCCACTTAACTCCCCCACTCCACGTCAACTTTCTTCACTCCATCTCCATCGACAGTGTCACTGTGAGGGTCAACGTGGCAGCGAAGGCGGCAGTTGCTATGCCGTTGCTATGCCATTATTATGCCGTTGCTATGCCTGTTGCTATGGCTGTGCAGGCCGACAGACCCTCCCTGGATTAGTACTGTGGATAATTGTTGTTGCCCGGTCATTGCTCAGAGCCTGTCGCCGGTTGCCATGGTTACTGACGTTGTGGAAGTAGATGTACGTTGCGCGGACACTAGTGCGCTATAGCGAGGGCTAGCTAACCTTGGCTTCTTTGAAGGATTTTGCGAGCGGTGTGCGCTTGCTATGGAGATACAGATGAGGATATCATGAGGCGCTGTGCAAAGTTTTCAACTTCCTTTCACTTAATGTGGCGATGTGGGTGTTATTGTAGGTCAATGTGGTGATACGGGTGTTTTTGGTGGATTACCATGGTGATGTAGGTATTTTGGGCGGGATATTGTGATGATGCGGGTAGTTTTGGATTGTTACTGTGGTGATGTGAGTGTTTTTGGGGGTTTACCATGGTGATGCGGGTATTTTTGGCAGGTTAATGTGGTGATGCGGGTATTTGGGGCAGGTTGCCATGGTGATGTGGGTGGTGTTAGTGGGTTACCATGGTGATGTGGGTATTTTGGGTGGGTTACCATGGTGATGCAGGTATTTTTGGCGGGTTGCCATCATGATGCTGGTATTTGGGTAGGTTACCATGGTGATGCTGGTATTTTGGGTGGGTTGCCATGGTGATGCGGGTATTTGGGCGGGTTGACATGGGATAGACTGTTTTGAAGTTTATGAAGAGTTTTTCACTCCAACGAATATATCTTTTGTTTGTGATGGACTTGGTACTATATTTATACATCTCCTTTTTTTCAGTCAGCGAATATTGTGGGAGGTGGGGTTTCCTCTTACTTTACAGAATAAAATTTGCCCCCCTTATTTAGGAAAGTAATATAAAATTGCAATGTCACAATTGATATTTCTAAATATATTTATGGTAAAAATAGATGCTGAAATAAGGTCACTAGATCTGTTATGATATACAGCTCCTTTTTAAAATTGCAATGGCGCCCCATAACGTAATACAGTTTAGTATTTACATGACTTGCACATTGGATTCCATCAGAAATTGATATTTTAATTTACACATGAAGTTTTCATTTATATTATGTTATGCTTAAGCAATTAAACGTTAACGGCTTTTGCAGGTTTCACAATATAATCTAATTAGATTATTCATTTATTTTGTATATGGAATCTTTTATTATGATGTTAATTAATACTACAAAGTTAGCTCAAAATACTACAAACTAATAACTAATACTTTTAATTTGCGTTAATTGTGTATTCAGCCTATACTATTTATTATAAGGTCGTGTTTTTATTTTATCTTTTGTCCCTAATAATTCAACCTTGGTAGAAACAAGAAAACGATGAAACAATTTCAATGTGTTGAATAATCGAACTATGGCCGCAAGATAGGCAGAGAAATTGCTGAATTTAGTCAGATTATGGAGACAGTAAGGTTGATTTTATTTGGTGAATAGATTGGCGCGATGAGGGAGAGAACCAGAACTAATAATACATTTCACTATTTGTGATGAATTTATTTACCTGCTCATAACGGATAAGTGCGTTAACAGTTGTTTTCACCGCTGGGCAGCGCTAGTCCAATTTGATTCAAATTTATTTAATTTCGTTTTGGTAATAATTCTGCTTTTCTTGCCTCTTGTTTATGGCTTGTAACTGTTTGTAGATTGCAAACAGTCCAAAATCCCGCTTTTACTATACTTTGTGTTAATCCATTTAAACATCATCTGTTTTTATAGATTACATTATGTTTGAGTAGTTTCTTAAGCACTGAGGATGGTTTCTATGGGTTTATTGTAGAATTTTGCTTATTTGTTTAATCATGTTTAAATTAATCTTAACAATCACTCCCTACTTAAAGTTGAAGAGTCCGATTGTTTTGAGTTTCTCACATTTTCTGAGATAAACATATTAGGTTGTTTATTATAATCTACCTTAACTTTTATTTTAAATCGCTAACTTTTGAGATATTTGAAATGGAAACATGCTAAATTAATTTTGGCAAGCTTGTCAAAACTCTAACACCGTAGGCTTCTGCAGTAACAGGTTCTATTACTTGACTCATATCCCCTTGTGTGTGACGGCAAATGTTTAATAAATGCACCAGCAGCTAAGTTAGATATGTAGAATCAAATTTAGATAATTATTTTGATTTTGAAATTGTTATGTTTTCATCGGACTCTGCAGCTTTAAATAGAAATGAGCGAACGCAACCCTCTAATTAATTGTCCAACACCAAACACAACATTTGGAGTGCTGTGCCATTAGAGAACACTGACTGCACCCCTATTTAGTTCTAATATCAAATGGAAACTTTGCATAGCCCCTCAAGGTGTCCCAAAAAAAGTCTCTAATCATGTGATATCCAAATAAAACAGAAATAAAAAATAAGTGAATAATTGAAAGTAAGATTTACTAACAGAGCCACTTGAAATCTGTCCCACAAGTGTTTGCTTTCTCTTTCTGCACACGTCGGCTACAAGCATACTTATAGCGTAGGACTGAAATGTATAGAGTTACAATCGAGGGGTCTGTCTCCACAGTGTGCAGAATACTAATTGATCCTCTGTGGTTGCCATGACTACCCAGTGTTGAAGTGTGATAGGTCAACTGTAGAATATTGATGTATTGTGAAGGTGATTTGGGAGAATGAAGTAATTATAATTATAATCATAATAATGATGATGAATGATGATGTATTGTGAAGGTGATTTGGAGGAATGAAGTAATTATAATCATAATAATGATGATGATGAATGATGGTGTATTATGAAGGTGATTTGGGGGAATGAAGTAATTATAATCATAATAATGATGATGATGATGATGATGATGAATGATGGTGTATTGTGAAGGTCACTTTGGAAAAGAAGAAATGGTGATGGTGGTGATAATATTTTGGAAATGAAGAAATAATAATCATAATGATAATAATAATAATAATAATAATAAATCGAGAAGTGCGACAAGATGGCTCTGGTACAATGTAAATGTTCTGCTGTAGAAAGCCGAAGCAGCCTTGTGACTGAAAGACGACGGAGGGGCGACACC
Source organism: Branchipolynoe longqiensis (assembly GCA_030323885.1). Classification (NCBI taxonomy): domain Eukaryota; kingdom Metazoa; phylum Annelida; class Polychaeta; order Phyllodocida; family Polynoidae; genus Branchipolynoe; species Branchipolynoe longqiensis. The sequence continues at coordinate 489,652 of CM059202.1, forward strand.
TGGCGCCTTTGTGGGGAACTAGCTCATCACACAGCTCAGAGCAACTCAAACTAGCATCGAATTATTTCATCAAAGTAACTCATATATATATTATATATATCCGTTTGGTGTAGTGGATGTTTGCCAAATTAAACTAGCATGGACTTATTTCATCAAAGTAACTCATATATATATATATTATATATATCGGTTTGGTGTAGTCGATGTTTGCTAAATTAAACTAGCACGGACTTATTTCATCGGATGAATTCAAATATATATGACATATATTTATATATATGTGTAAATATATGTGTGTATATGTATATCGGTTTGGTTTAGTGAATGTTTGGTCAATCAAATTAGCATGGACTTATTGCATCAAATTAACTCATATATACCCACATATATGTACGATGTATATATACTGATGTAAGCGAATATGCACAGTGCCTCCCCCGGCGACTATGGCTGGAACTCGCTGGTTAGTTCACCACCTTACCGCCGGGCGCCGCCCTGCTTCTATATACGCCATGGGCGCTAGCTGGGCGCCTGAGTTCCTCTCAGCCTGGCGGTGTAGCCAGTTACCTTCGCTTTCAAAACCTACCACCTGTTATTCTGATTGCGAACGGACGACTGACTACGGTTCCTCTACCTAGTCTACAACAGCCCGGTACCCGTACAGGACCTTTCTACGTGATATGCCAAGGGCCTATTGTGCATTCTGCAGCCTTGCGCATAACGAGCCTGTCAACGACGCTTGCCCGAGATGTGCTTCCGTACGGCGCACTACACGTTCTTGTACGAAAACTGTAACCGACAAGATGGCGGAGGGCGGGAAACCCGTAATGCTCAAGACAGAAAGACCGGCGGCCCCTGACCCGGATAAGGATACAATAGACATCGAGGAGCGAGAAATCACTGAAAGGATCGGAGCTCTTAAACGACACAAGCACCTAGCGGAGCTGGAGAAGATCGAGCGTGATCTTGAAGACGACGTGAGGAAACTGACCATAGGCCACACTTCGCGCCGACTGAGGGATGGGTCGATGGAGAGGACGACTGATCGGAGCGCAAGCAGCAAGCGATCCCGGGGACGGAACACTAGCAAGCGCCACTCACCTCGCCTGAATGGAGGAGATGCCGCTATCGCCACCGAGGGTCCAGCTCGTCCTGTTCCAATGACCAGTCTGTCAGCTGTGAAAGAAAAGCCAGAAGTAAGTGGTCTTTACATCGTCATGTAAAGGACGGAAAGGATGTAAAAAAACTCACTCCTTTCAAACTTATTGAGGCAACCGTTAACTGGGTGGTCGCCTCAAAACGGCCAGTGAAAAACTACTCCTTGATCTGAAACATTTGGGATACATTGCGCGGAAGGCAAAGTCTGGTACCTTCATTGAAAAGACTCACATCAATTATGACCGGGCAACCAGAAGCTTGCTGTGTTCAATGGATACTAGGCTTTCTCCTCGGGTAACCCTGAGGTTGCCTTGAAATACTACGCATTTGAGTACATCCGGAAGCAGTGGGGGTTGGCAAGCATATCGGCATTGAGGGTGAGCCCTAGTCGTTCCAGGCAACTCCATACCAAGGAGGGGAAAAAACCTTGTTTTTCATTTAATAAGGACCATGGGTGTAGTAGGGACGACCGCACATGTAACTACGGACACTGGTGTTCCCTGCCACAGCAAAGCGCACATCAGAAGTAAGTGCCCTAAAGATTAGTCAAGTTAGATCCTCACGTTAAGGTAAATTGTGTTGCCTACTTGACTCCGGCTCCCCATACCGACTATTTTGCCCCCCATTCCCCAGAATATATCTGTCCTGGTAACTTGTGTGAGGACTATGATTTGTGTAGAAACTGTGATGCCATGTCACGTCAGTGTGATGTCAATGTCATGTCAGAGCTACAACACTGTCACATCAATGCTATGACACTGTCATGACAGTGTGATGTCACTTTCACATCAGGGTGATGTCAAGTCAGTGTGATGTCGCTGTCACGTCAGTGATGTCACTGTCACGTCAGTGCGACGACACTGTCACGTGAGTGTGATGTCACTGTCGCATTAGTGTGATGGCGAAGTCATGTTAGTGTGATGTCACTCACGTCAGTGTTGTGGCACTGTCATGTCAGTGTGGTGCCATTGTCACGTCAGTGTGATGTCACTGTCACACCAGTGTGATGTCACATCAGTGCGATGTCAATGTCACGTCAGTGTGATGTCGCTGCCATGTCAGTGTGATATCACTGTCACATCAGTGTGACAACACTCATATCAGTGTGATGTCACTGTCACGTCAGTGTGATGTTACTGTCACGTCAGTGTGGTGTCACTGTCACGTCAGTGTGATGACACTGTCACATCAGTGTGATGTTACTGTCAGATCATTGTGATATCACATCAGTGTGATGTTACTGTCATGTCAGTGTGATGACTCTATCACATCAGTGTGATGTCACTCACACGCCAGTGTAATGTCACTGTCACGTCAATGTGATTTCACTCTCACGTCACTGTGATGACACTCTCACGTCAATGTGACGTCAATATGGACAATCTAACCTTTCTGTTCTTCATAATAAAATGAATATCCCCCGTAGATTATCATGAGTGAACCATTAGTGAAATGTCCATGTCACATTCAAGTCTTTATTATTGTGTGTTCTTGACACATCCATGTCTTATTCATCCCATGTTCTTGACGCATCCATGTTATTGCTCATTCCATGTTCTGGATACATTAATAACTTGTGCTTGACACATCAAGGACTTGTTGATTCCGTGTTCTTGACACAGACTTGTGCTTGACACATTCATGTTTTGTTCATTCCATGTTCTTGACACATCAATAACGTGTTCTTGACACATTCACGTCTTGTTCATTGCGAATTATTGACACATTCATCATTTCTTCATTCCGTGTCCTTGACACATTCATTCCGTGTTCATGCCACCAGGGTAGGGGATCCTTGTAAGGGTCCTGCATTTAGCTAATTAAATAGCACCACTGTCTACACGTGAGGTGAGTAAAACTGTTGAGGTTGGGCTCCTGTCACCCTGTGTACAAAGGGTGATCGCCATCACTGTCAAAGTGACAGCAGACGACAAGACTTCACGCTGCGCAGCGCCACCTATATGCTCATTCCTCAATCAAAGATGGCGGCTGATACGGCAGCGTCACCTCGCGGCAGTGAACAGAACTAGCATTTCTAGACCTTAAATAGAAGAGTCATGTTGAACTTGCGTCGTGATACTGCGGTTGTGTTGGTTTCCATGGAGATGTGACGTCATTCAATGTACAATAGGAATTAACTTGACACTATTATTGTTTGGCAGGTGAGTTTTGTTTTCCCGCTGTTCAATCAAAACAATGGCTGTGGCTTGTGGTCCATCCAGCCGCCGCCAGGTGTCACCAGGGCCGCGTTCAACTGCACGCCTCGGTTGCCTTCCAAATGCCTTCCTACTCTGAACGGTCTTTTAAGTTTTAGCATTTGTCTTCCTTGGAAATGGCGGCCCCACTAGCATGCACTTCCTGCAGCCATTTGCAATTGAAAGAACAGCTCTGATTGGCACACACACACGGTCATTTTGGAGGCGCGTTCGCCTCTTACTCGAAAAGCGTGACGTCTCAGAGTTAACTGCAAGGTGCACATTGAACGCAAATTGCAAAAAAAAAAGATGTCTCAGAGTCGAGTCTGAGGCATACCATGAAGTTGCATTTTCTGATGGTTTTGAGTCTGCTTTTTTTCTTTTTTATAGATAAATATATTACTTATCAGATTGATCGTTGTAAGACTATATTTTCTTCGAATGGATATGATAAAATCTTTGTTTCTTCTTTTTTTTTGTGATGAATTTATTTACCCTGCTCATGGCGGATAACTGTTAACACTTGTTTTCACCGCTGGGCAGCAAAAGTCTAGATAGGTTTTGAGGCCTACTGTCTGAACAAAAAGTAAACTTTGTTTCCGTGCTAAGCGTTTTGAATTGATTGATTAAATCAAAGATGGTGTATTCGGAGATTTGATTGGTTTTGTTAATGAAGGAGGACATCGGCTGTTTGTGCTTATATAAAGTCGATATTAAACAAATCGATGAGACGTGTGTATTTGCATTGCTATGGTTACTGTTGTTATTTCCGTGATCACGTGGCACTTGAACTGGTGAGCGTGTTGATAAAGCCCCTGTCACACATCACCGGATTGAGCAATGACAGAATTGTCTAGTCCGGGCATCATAAGTATCAAAATGTATTAAAAAGTGTCAAAATGGTGCGATATCGGGTCAAAGGCCGCTGGACGAACGGACATGAAACGGACATGACCGGATAGCCAATGGACAGTAAGCGACTAAACGGACTCAAACCGGACAAGAAACGTAGACGTCAATCCAGTGGCATCCGTTCCAAGTTTTGTGCATGTTCAAAGCTTGTATGGGCACAAACCTGACTATCAACGGACTTTGTTCGGTTTCATTCCATTTCCTCCAATCCAGTGACGTGTGACAGTCGCTTAAGATCTGCCCAGGTAGAATATTGGTTAAATGCGCCACGTGGATACAGACACCCGCAGATGGCAGACAGTTGCAAAGGACGGCCACAGGGTGGAACCAGGACATTGGCCCTGGTCCTGTTTATTGAGCATTAAGGCCAAACATTAAAACAAGTTGGTGATTGTCCCCGCCCGTGCCTCAAAAATCGCCGCAACTTAAAATAGTCGGAACATGTTTGAATGGGTATTGGTCGCAGCGTCATTTTGCGTACGGTTATGGTTAACTCCTTGTGTTTGAATGTGCCACATGGATATATAATTAATTATAGTGGCTGGCGCGACTATTGCTTCAGGAATCACAAAATCATATATATATATATAATATTATCTATATAACTATACAGGTAACAATATTGTCTTAGGAACTTGACTTTGTGATACGTGATGTATAACGCATTGTGCAAGTATAAAGATACACAAGGGATTTATTAATATTGCTATGCTCCGTAAGACCCATCACTATAACGGTGGCGCCACCTGTGGCCCTCCTTACCTCCACCAAATGTTGACAAGACAGTGTCAGTCGGATTTATATATATGAGAAGTGACATCTCTGTCATGTCCAAAAGTTATATGCACTAAAAGCTCTTTCATTTTTATTATTGGTTAAATAGATATGGCTGCATCAATGCGGTATACGGATATGGTTGCCATGGTTACTTAAGATGGGCATTCATTGTTGGTTGCTATGGTTGTAGAACAAAGAAGCTTGGCTCAGAAAGGGTGCGAGATTTTGATGCGAAACTAATTAATGTGATACTAGATAGTGACGCGCTGTGATGGTGGCTGGCACGCCCCCTGGTGAGTAAAGTGCGTACTACTCGTCGTTTGCACTTGGGTAAAAAGACTACCTAACATTTAGATACAAAGACTACCTAACACTTAGTACAAAGACTACCTAGTACTTAGTAGAAAGACTACCTAATACTTAGTACAAACACTACCTAATACTTAGTACAAAGACTAGCTAATACTTAGTACAAAGACTACCTAATAATTTGTGCAAAGACTACCTAAGACTTAGTACAAAGACTACCTAACACTTAGTACAAAGACTACCTAATACTTAGTACAAAGACTACCTAACACTTAGTACAAAGACTACCTAACATTTAGATACAAAGACTGCCTAACACTTAGTACAAACACCACCTAATACTTAGTACAAAGACTAGCTAATACTTAGTACAAAGACTACCTAATAATTAGTACAAAGACTACCTAATACTTAGTACAAAGACTACCTAATACTTAGTACAAAGACTACCTAACACTTAGTACAAAGACTACCTAACATTTAGATACAAAGACTGCCTAACACTTAGTACAAAGACTACCTAACACTTAGTACAAAGACTACCTAATACTTAGTACAAAGACTACCTAACATTTAGATACAAAGACTACCTAATACTTAGTACAAAGACTACTTAACACTTAGTACAAAGACTACCTAATACTTAGTACAAAGACTACCTAACATTTAGATACAAAGACTGCCTAACACTTCGTACACAGACTACCTAATACTTAGTACACAGACTACCTAACACTTAGTACAAAGACTACCTAACACTTAGTACACAGACTACCTAACATTTAGATACAAAGACTACCTAATACTTAGTACAAAGACTACTTAGCACTTAGTACAAAGACTACCTAATACTTAGTACAAAGACTACCTAACATTTAGATACAAAGACTGCCTAACACTTAGTACAAAGACTACTTAACAGTACACAGACTACCTAACACTTAGTACAAAGACTACCTAACATTTAGATACAAAGACTACCTAATACTTAGTACAAAGACTACTTAACACTTAGTACAAAGACTACTTAACACTTAGTACAAAGACTACTTAATACTTAGTACACAGACTACATAATACTTAGTACAAAGACTACATAATACTTAGTACACAGACTACTTAACACTTCGTACACAGACTACTTAACACTTAGTACAAAGACTACCTAACACTTAGTACAAAGACTACCTAACACTTAGTACACAAACTACCTAATACTTAGTACAAAGACTACCTAACACTTACTACAAATACTACCTAACACTAATAAATTTAGTAAATAGTTATAAAGGGTACATTATATGGTATTGAGGTGGTGCCCTTATAGGCTCTCACTCATTATATGGTATTGAGGTGGTGCCCTTATAGGCTCTCACTCATTATACGGTATTGAGGTGGTGCCCTTATCGGCTCTCACTCATTATACGGTATTGAGGTGGTGCCCTTATAGGCTCTCACTCCTTATACGGTATTGAGGTGGTGCCCTTATCGGCTCTCACTCCTTATATGGTATTGAGGTGGTGCCCTTATAGGCTCTCACTCATTATAAGGTATTGAGGTGGTGCCCTTATCGGCTCTCACTCCTTATATGGTATTGAGGTGGTGCCCTTATCGGCTCTCACTCCTTATATGGTATTGAGGTGGTGCCCTTATAGGCTCTCACTCATTATAGGGTATTGAGGTGGTGCCCTTATCGGCTCTCACTCATTATACAGTATTGAGGTGGTGCCCTTATGGGCTCTCACTCCTTATACGGTATTGAGGTGGTGCCCTTATAGGTCCTCACTCCTTATATGGTATTGCTCCTTGTTATGTGCCACTGTTCATAAGGTCACAGATAACCTTACAGAATGTTGCTCCTTGCCAGTTATTTATAAAGCGTTGTTCTGTAGGTGTCACAAACAAATCATGATTTTTGTTTAATGTTGAATGTGCAAACATGTACATGTCTGGTGGCTGTCAAAATACTGAACATTATCATGTCTGCTTCTAACTATTATTGATAGTCTGTATTAGCGATTATGTGTCAAGCATTTCAACAGTGGATGGTTGATAGGGTTTGTAAGTGCTCAATACAGTATCGTATTACTACATAAAGAATACCACCCGGAACACCTGGTCAGTTATCTTACTTACGTCTTCACTGTCTGTCCTGTGTTTGTTATGTGGTGAATGACTTAGGTTTTCCGTTCTAGCAACATGTGAGGTGATATTTGTAATATATTGAGGAGTGGACAGTTTGTTTTATTTAATGGCACTTTTAGAGCACATTGATTTTTATCATCGGCTATTGGATGTCAAACATATGGTCATTCTGACATATTTCTTTGGAGGAAACCCACTGCCGCCACATAGGCTACTTTTTCTGATAAGCAGCAAGGGTTCTTTTATATGCACTTTTACACAGACAGGACAGCACATACCACAGCCTTTGATGAACCAGTTGTGGACCACTGGTTGGTTCTAGGTTGCAACTGACTTTATTCCATGACGTTATTTACATTCCTTATGATTGTGACGTGGCCTCATGCTGGGGATGTGTACTGATTCGCTACAACGTGCACCCAAAGCGGTTTTACAGTGCCACCAGCACCACGACATAATATCCCACTCAGTCGGATGACACCGATATCGAGTCAACCAGTCTTTGCCCTGTCCTAGTTATGCTGATGCCAGGATAGGTAGCGACCGAACACTATCATTTCTGCAGACGTTGGTTTGTTGAATGCTAGTTGAGATCGAACTCATGACCTTGCACACTGGAGGCGGCATCCTAGTCATTCAACAATCTAATCTCCCCTAATACCGTGCCTCTGGCACCCACAGTTCACTGATTCACCACCCCACCTCATTCCCAATAAATTGATGCAGCACCCCCCCCGCCCCCGCCCTCATAACATGAGCAAGTCACCAATGATATTCAAAGACTAGTGCTTTGGCACTGACTTGCACTTTTTTTGGTGATTTAAAACTTCCAAGTTGTTGTTTTTTTTGTGTTTTTTTGTGGTTTTTGTAAATCGTTAGAATCATTCAAAATACAGGTACACAGTTGCTAGAAGTCTCCACAGTCAGAGACAGTAACATGGCATTTCATTGGCTGAACTCCTCCAGTCAGTGGTGGGGGGAGGCAGGGTGGCAGTGGGTGGACCCCCACCACTCCCACCAGCCCCCTCCCCACTGCTGGGTAAGGGGGTGGGGGTCCAACCGACCCACCCTAAGTCAGATACATATTTTTCCATCAAGTTCACAAATCACACTTATATGGGAGTATCAACCCTATTTATCTTTATATAACACCTGTGGTCACCAGTCCCTTAGATTGGGACAACTCCAAAATAGTAGGAGTTTCTACATGCCATACTTTGAGAATTCCATATTATATCATCTTTAGTTCAGCAAACTGCCACCAGGTGGGGCAGGGAGGGCTCACCACACACTCCACCTCCCACCTCCCACCTCCCACCTCCAGCCTGACACCTGGCTTTGGCAGGTCCTGCAAACACACACACACACAGCCACATCCCCCATGCATTGTCACCTGTGTGCTAACACACCCTCAGATACTGGCATCTGCAAATCATACCATAACAGGCACACAGAACTCAGTTTCTTGACTTAATTATTGTACACATTCTGTGACATTTTTCACAGACTATTTGTCTGGGTGAAGAAACCACAGTCTGCAGCAATTGTATATGCTGGCCTTAGTTTCAGCATTTACATCCCTTTATACAATATATAATACCAACAGACTTCAATTCAGTAATACATGTAAATATACCAATACAGTAATAATTTTCCAGAGTTCTTATCTCCAGTGGTTATATCCCGTCAGTGGGTAGACAATCTGATATTAATTATCACTTCACTTAAAGCTGCATGGTCCGATGAAAATATCAAATTTTCAAAACCAAAACAATTATCTAAATTTGATTCTACATATCTAACTTAGATACTGGTGCAGTTATTAAACATTTGTTGCCACACAAAATGGAATACTGAGGCAATTGAATAGAACCTGTTACTGCAGAAGCCTATGGGGTCAGGGTTTTGACAAGCTTGCCTAAATTAATTTTGCATGGTTCCACTTCAAATATCTAAAAAGTTAGCCACTTAAAATAAAAGTTACTTCAAGATAAAGTAAGGTACATAATAACGATCAACGTAATGTATTTATCTCAGAAAATTTTACAAACTCAAAACATCGGACTACGCAACTTTAATATGCATAATCTACCATGGTTTCACAACTTGGTTTGAATATTATTCATATGTATTTACCAACATGATAGAATGAATTAGGTATTATTAAAGAGGTTTTATAGTGGTATTTATATAATTGGAATATTATTATAATGACTTTATAGAAATAACTGGATGATTTATATATGATTAAAACAGTTTTCTTAATGCTTCACATATGAGTTTTATGAAAAGGAGATATTTTAGAATTTATTTAAACTATTATTTATTTATGAACCAGACCTAAAAAGTCGGAATATTTTACAGGCTGCAGTGTGACCATCCGGTGGGTCTGCATTGAGCGATGACAAAATACGAACTACAGTAGTCCCTGTCCATATTGACCGCTGTGACTGCTACGACCTGCCATGTGCGAACAATCTTTCAATGTGTGGACTATTTTTTGTCTAATTTAACTGTCCCTCCATTTACAAACCACCTGCTATTCCAGGAGAACGTGGGTCTGGCTACAGAGCTGTCCTTTGAAGATGCAGGTAGGGGGCTAGATAAATGATTCACCCGGTACTTGTAGTACACGGGTGAATACCAACCCTATATAAATACGGTCGAAAATAGCGTTAGTATAGAACAACAAGTAGAATGCCTGGCACCAGTGTCAAATGGTTACTTATATCAACACAGAGTTGGTGAATGAGAGAGAATGCAAAAAGACAAGATGGCGGCCGCAGAACGCCGTCGATTTCACTTTTAAATCTTATTAAACTAGATATTATATTATATTTTTCAACTCAAAGGTAGCGGGCTATCAATAAGACAGATGTAAAGAATAATTGTTGCTTCTTACATTGTAAAATTAGGCTCTCAATTCATTGACCCGTTTTTTCGACAGCTTTTACATAGGGTTGGTTTGCACCCCTACTGCAGCAGTACGGGGTGAATCTTGTATCTAGTAGGGGGCCTACTATTGAGCGAATTGCAAGTCAGTGATGTATTTATTGTATATTAGCGACCATTTGTGCCCGTGTACTTCAGACAGTTCTACCCGGACCAACTTTTGTTAACTATCAAAGCTGGGCTTTGTCTACCCACGTTTAGTATAAGATATTATGTGTATATTATTTAGAATAGAACAGGTTATCCATTTCTAAGATGTAGCCTATACATCGGCACGTTACCACTCGAGCGACTTGGACCTGACTGACTGCTCCAAAGAATGTCAACACGGCGCGCGAGAAACAACGCTTTAATAGACTACATCACGGTTCCAGCGGCGCGGTGCATTGTGGGATGCATCAGAGCAAAACATACCCCCCAAAAGCACATGGCATATGCTAATACACTGGGTGCAGCTATGAAATGTGCTAGTTTCAGCTCATCTCAGCTCTTGTTTGAAACATAGAATACCAACTAAAAAAATATATATAATAAATTAAGATATTAATCTTTTATCCAGCATTGCATTTACATCAATATAATCAGCACATCTTATGCCATGTGCATTTAGATTTAGAAAGATCTAGGCACTCAGACTAGTGTTAGAGCCATAGCCAGAGTACTCAATGCATTGTCAATGGCAGTGAGCAATCTCCATACAGAAAAAGTAAAATATTGATAAAACCACACCACCTAGAGACAAACCGCTTGGAACACATATAGAAAACATGTTTATCAAAAAGATTATATTAAATTGATATGGTTAGGGTTTTGGATTTCTATTAATTTTGAATAAAACTGATGTTTTTCACTGCGCTTATAGGCAAACTCAATGGCCGTACGCATTTGCTTTGCTCCCAACGCCGTTTTCAGCGCATGCGCAGTCGGAACCGTGATCTAGTTTATTATAGACTACATTACGGTTCCAGCGGCGCGGTGCATTGTGGGATGCGTCAGAGCAAAACAAAGCCACTAAAAAGCACATGGCACATGTTAATACACTGGGTGCAGCTATGAAATGTGCTAGTTTCAGCTCATCTCAGCTCTTGTTTGAAACATAGAATACCAACTAAAAAAATATATATAATAAATTAAGATATTAATCTTTTATCCAGCATTGCATTTACATCAATATAAGCAGCAGATCTTATGTCATGTGCATTTAGATTTAGACAAATCTAGCCACTCAGACTAGTGTTAAAGCCATAGCCAGAGTCAGTTTTATTTATGTTTCTATTTATATTCTATGGTTTATGGAGAGTTGTGTCTTAAACATATGCATTATATTATTATATTGCATCCTTCCGTCCATGTTTATGCCAAATTGTTATGTATTTCTAGTTATTTTGAATAAAATGCCAGTTTTTCCCTATGCGTATCGGCAAACTCAATAGGCATCGCCTTTGCTTTGCTCCCAATGCCGTTTTCAGCGCATGCGCAGTCGGAACCGTGATGTAGACAATTCTGCATTTGTTCAATCAAGATTTTGTTTTCTTTGGCAGAGGTGCCAAGTTTCCCTAATACCCCTGTCACACTACAACATAACGTGGTAGCGTAAGCCAACATAAGTGAAATTTGGCCATTACATTGAGATACGTCGAGATACGCTACTCGTTTGTTAAGCCTACATCGAGATACGTCAAGTTACATCAAGTTACATAGAGATACGGTGACACACGTCAAGGCTTTGGACATACCCAAAACATTTGACGTAAGGCCGATATGTTGGGATACGTTGTGCTCATGTTAGGCTTATGTCGAGATACATTAGACGTTCGTTAGAGAACGTGCTGTGAACGTGATGTGAACGTGGTGGAAACGTTTTGCATTTGAATATATAAAGGCATCCGTTATGCTCACGTCAAGCGGGTTGAGCCCTCGCTGTCCTTATGCTGAGCATGCTGGGCGGTCGTTAGACTGATGCTGCTCACTCACAGGCTTGACGTCGACTCACATTACAAATTACGTCAGAGTCACACGTAGCTACGTAAGGGCAGGCGTAATTACGCGAGTCCTACGCTAAACCGACACTAGGATTTCGCTAGGCTGATGCGGCATGCGCTGGAGGCTCGTTAGCCTTACGTTGGGGCATTTATTTATTTTTTACGTTCTAACTCATTGAGACACGTTACAACTACATTGGACTGACGTTTCACCTACGTCCACTAAGTTGCACTGACGTCCAATTTGGCCCTAAAACGCCCAGAATTTCTACGTATCTCCACTTAAAAAAGTGATTTTTATGTTGCCAACTCGCTGGCCTGTTACGTCCTAGTGTGACAGGGGTATAAGATATAGCCAAATAATCCCATCTCCCGATTTCCAACTTTCCGCCAAAGAATCATTTTTACTTGGTTAATACAAATCATTTCTACATGTAATTGTTATCCCAGAATTGATCAGAAACACCATTTTGTACCACTTCTTTTTGTTCTTCTAAAAATGGTGGGATCCCTCGCCTGGCCAGCCTCACTACTTCTCTATTTGTGATTTGTGTATCAGGGAGATCTCCCGACTCACATTCTTATCTACTTGGCTCCTCTGCTTGGGCCTATGCTATACCCCCCGCCCCCACCCCCTTGGTCCAAGCAGCATGCCATGACAACATATGCATTGAAAAACAAACAGAATTTTGGCTTCAGTATCGCACCGCATGACCACAGGTCATATATAGACAGGCCGAATCTGTTATCAGGCTGTTAGTAAATAAATCAAATTTTAAAAAGCCTAAATATATAAACAGGAGAGGATAAGTAGACCAGAAGGGGTGGCCGAATGAGTTGAGCGTCCATCTCCTGTTTTGGGAGATCGGGGTATCCAAACCCATATGGGTTTGTGGTTTCGAACCCTGGTCGAGTAAAACCGATGACTTAACAATTGATACTTGCCGTTTCCTAGCCAATCTCTCAGCATTATTAGGATAGGTCAAGGACTGGTTGGCTCAGTGTAAGGATAATGTGATTGAGTGGGATATCAGGTCATGGTGCTGGTGGCCTGGTCTCCCAATCGCCCAGCACTATAAAGTCACCATAGGTGTGCACTGTCACAAGTCGGTACCCATCCTGATATGACCTTTGATGTTGCTATGATGTAAAACAACAACAAACAAACAAGATAAGTATAAGCATAAACTGTAAGCTCATATCGTGTTAATGCAGACTACATACACGACATTGTCGTGCGAAAAGACAACACCGTGACATACACGGCACATCGTGCGCATACTGGTTGGCGGGCGCTGGTTTTGAGATTAACACAAATATCTGTGTTCGCTTCAGACGTTTATGCACATTAATGCAGGTTTGTATTCCACCTTAATCACATAATGCACATGGCCGACAGGTAATACATTAGTAGCAGACAAGAGAAAAAGAAGATATACAACAGTGTTATTGTTTGATACTGTGCTAAGTTTGGTGAAACGTGGCCGTCTGCATTTAGGGAGTTACGTCAACACATTTTGTTGGGAAAGAAATTCACAACTCTACCCCAAATATGACATAAACTGGACACAAACTCCACCCTTCTGTCATAAGTGTCCACACTACGCTAACCAGGTTGTGGGGCTGGTTTTATCTATAATAGGGGATCCTTTATTGTTGCTTTACAAGTGTTTGTTAGACCAGGCCATGTTGAACAACCATTGACAACAAAGACAAGTCTAACTTAAGCCGTGTTTACACGGGCGAGTTAAAACGCTTCATATAAAACCACTTGTCTAGATCGATTTACATTTGCCGTGTAAACGCAACACTGTGGCGTTTTAGGGCTGAATCGATTCATATATATCGGGACTTGTAAACCACATCTTGAGGTGGTTTATATGAATCACTACAGCTGGTTCCCGGGCGGCGATAGTGTAAAATAGCGGTGCTCACCGGCTACAGGCTCAGCTGCAACTATACACTGGTGCCCGGCAGTGTTAGGGACCGATTAGGCTGAAATCTATTGAATGCGATCATATTTAACAGAATTACATACTCAAATAATGAAATTTAATTAAATTAACCCTAAATTCCAATCGATATTAACATAGCCGCTACATCGGCGTCATTATTCATATTGTGAATCGACGAATGTAAACTAAACAAATAGCAGTGCTCGCCGGCTACAGGCTCACCACTAAGGCTGCTGGTCCCCGGGTGCCGATAGTGTCAAATAGCGGTGCTCGCCGGCTAAAGGCTCACCACTAAGGCTGCTGGTTCCCGGTCGTGGACACAGTTTCAAATTCGTCGTGTAAACGTGCCACTACATCGCTTCATATAAATCGCTTTGTCTAAATCGGTTTAGAATTTCCCGTGTAAACAGGGCTATAGTCTGAAGCTCAGTATCATTCAAATGCATAATGATTTTGGTTGTGGGGCTGGTGTTATCTATAACACGGGATCCTTTATTGTTGTTTTACACGTGTTTGGTAGGCCAGGCCATGTGGAACAACCATTGGTTTTCATTGACAACAAAGTAAACTCCATGGCCCATATGCATGACGCGGTGTTGGCGGCGTTTGGTGTTACAGCCTGACACCGTTTAGCTATCACTGAGGTGGGGAACTAGGTCAAGCGGTATGCAGGGGCGCGTAACACTTTCATTATAGCTAAACATGCAGTTATTTATAGATTTGGGAAATGGGTCGTTCTCAGAAACTGTACCACTTGAGGTAGTTTACTTGAAATGGATATTTCAAAGGAACCCATTATTGGAGTGTCAATATTTAGATTTCATCATTTAGCCCAATAATGTGGGAGATATTTTAGATCAAAAGTAAATGTTAATATTGTGTATTATGTATCTTATTGGGATGGATGTAGCTAAATAAATAGAAAATTACATCACTAATTTGTGACATTGACAACAGCATGGAAAATAAAGTGTCACAAACTTAATCAAAACCTCTGAACAACAACCCATTTCACTTCAAATGATCATATACAATGTCTTCATTAAGTTGAAAACATTTATTTCTTTAAAAAAAAAAAAAAGTTTAAATAGTTGACCTTCTCTGGAGTCAATAACATCGTAACATTCGTTTCCACTTGCAAGTACTATCAAACTCTGCATCAAAGACTGAGTACAGATACAGTACAGGAACTATTTTCACCATTTCACACTCTATGCATGGACCCAGTTATGGTATAGTAAAAGATCAATCCTGAAATTGCCCCTAAACATTGAAATTTGAGCCAAACATTTGTGTAAAATTGTTGATTCCACTTGGACTGTTACCTTGCTAATATTTTTCTGCTTTTCTCTTTAATCATCACAAATAAGACAAAACCATAGCAATGAGGTTTTAAATTATTATTACTACTGTTTATAAAGCAAGTGGCATGTGAAATGTCCTAAAAATGTCAAGATTTGTATGGAAAATATTTGATTTTGGAGTCAGATTGGTTTCCACGCTATACTGTTATTTATTGGGTGTGAGCATCATTTGACCTACTTAAAAATGTCAGAATATGTTTATTTTCAATTATTCAGATGCAAAAGGACATACACTTTCAGGTAGCTTGTATATACTTTGACAGTATTTTTATTTTGTGGTACTGATGTCACAGTATTGGTACACAACTTCTGAGAACGACCCAAATCTCTCTGAGCCCGTTGCCGGCGGTGATTTGTTTTGTTTAGATTCAACAGTATGAATATCGCCACCGATGTAGCGGCGGCGTTAATATCGGTTTGATTTTAGGGTAAATTTAATGAAATTTCACGATTTGAGTATGTAATTCTGTTAAATATGATCGCATTCAATAGATTTGGGCCTAATCGGTCCCTAACACTGCCGGGCACCAGCGAGCCTTGTTATTGCTGAGCCTGTAGCCGGCGAGCAGTGCTATTTCACAATATCGCCGCCAATGCCACGGGTTTAGTTTACATTCGTCGAATCAACAATATAAATATTGCCGCCGATTTAGCAGCGGCGTTAATATTGCTTCGAATTTATGGTTAACTTGATGAAATTTCACTTATTGCGTATGTAATTCTGTTAAATATGATAGCATTGAATAGATTTGGGCCTAATCGATACCTAACACCACCCTTAAACCACCTATGGAACAGGGTTACCCTAACCTAGTTTACGGTGGTGGTGTTAGCCCTAACACTGACTCTTGCATGCGACTTTTCCCCGCTAAACGGGGAACTCCCGCCAAACACCGTTTTGGCTCTCTAGCACCGCGTCATGCATACGGCCCCAGATGTACAAATACAAGTGCTGTGTAGTCTAAAACTCAGACTGAGCATCATTCAACTACATAAAGACATTGGCTCATGGTGAGCAGACCCTCCTGGTGCTAATTCTAACTGACAGCTGCCCAACGAAAGACCGTTTAACTCAATGATCCTTCAATTCCTTGTAGTTTACAGTTGTCATTTTCATTCACTACGTAGTCTCCTGTACGCCTACTCCTAGATAAAAGTTTCACCCCATACTTACAGTAGGGTTTGATGCCTACCCACTAGTCTAATGGGTTGGCATTCACCCATGATTAGAAAAACTGGTGAACAATGCTGGGTAAATAAAATGAGCATTCTTAATTTAAGAAGCAACATATATTCTTTATATACGTTTTTATATTTAGCCGCTACTTTTGAGTTGGAAAATATAATGAAACATGTAGTTTAATGAACTTTAGAAGTGAAATCGACGGCATTCGATCGTCGCCATCTTATCTTTTTGTATTCTCTCTCAGGGGAATGTAGGGAGAGCCAGTTAAAGATCATCAGTGGTGCCCAATGGTGGTTATGGGATATGGAAAAGGGAAGTGACTATACTGTCTAAATGCCAGCAGGTTGGTAGTGGCAGGCTGCTAGTGGCAGGCTGGTAGTAACAGGCCGGTAGTGGCAGGCTGGTAGTGACAGGCTGTTAGTGCAGGCTGGTAGTAACAGGCTGGTAGTGGCAGGCTGGTAGTGGCAGGCTGGTAGTGACAGGCTGGTACTGGCAGGCTGGTAGTGACAGGCTGGTAGTGGCAGGCTGGTAGTGGCAGGCTGGTAGTAACAGGCTGGTAGTAACAGGCTGGTAGTGGCAGGCTGGTAGTGGCAGGCTGGGAGTGGCAGGCTGGGAGTGGCAGGCTGGTAGTGGCAGGCTGGCACAGTGGTAGTGACAGGCTGGGAGTGGCAGGCTGGTAGTGACAGGCTGCTAGTGGCAGGCTGGTAGTGACAGGATGGTAGTTGCAGGATGGTAGTTGCAGGCTGGTTTTGGGAAGCTGGTACTGGCAGGCTAGTACTGGCAGGCTGGTAGTGGCAGCCTAGTACTGGCAGGCTGGTAGTGCCAGGCTAGTACTGGCAGGCTGGTGCTAGATTTATAACCTGGATCATTTAGCACTATATAGCACTCAATATAGACCCCCAACCTGAGTGTTCCCGTCCTGATATGACCTTAGATGTTGCCAGGACGTAAAACTCCAACAACCAACCAACCTGAATGTTCATTCTCTCCTTTCACTCTTCCAGTAGCTTTGCAAACAGGAGTCATTGGAATGATCAGAATGATTTACCTTTGATTGTAGGTCAAGTTTGTGGTCTCGTCCATGAAACTGCTTCTTACGCAGTTGGTTCTCATCGCCAATGTGCAAATTGCTATCGGAACAGGTGAGGCTGGCACTTATGTCATCAACATTCAAACTTTTAACCCGCTTTATCCTGAAGTTACAGCAGACAAACCGCAGCTTATGTGACCTTAGATCTTGCTAGAACATAAAAAGCCAAGCAAGAATGTTCGCCATGGGCGATAATAGTCACAGCAAGGACAGTGGAGTTCTGTCCAAGGATAGTCTGTACTGATTGATCAATGTAATGGTGCTAAGATAGCGCTAATTCCTCAAGAAATTTAAGAGTTCCTCTGTTACCCTGAGTTGAAGTAACTATAACTTTCTCTGTTTTTGTGTGATCGCTTATTTACCCTGTCCATAACGAGTAAGTCGCATCTCGACTTGTTTCATCGCTGAACAGCAATAGTCTCAATTTGGTAGTTACCTTGTCATCTTAGCTGTAGCAAAAATCAAAGTATCCAGTTAATACAGCGCTTTAGTTCATTGTTTCCTGCCAACTTTGCTTGTAAAGATGGCTGCCAACAGACTGGCGATAGACTAATAGCAGAGTGCGTACTGCATTGGGTGGAAACCCAGGTCAAACTGATCAATGCAGTGCTGCCACTTTATACCTTTCTTTTAAGTATCATCCTTATTTCAACAACAAACAAACAACAAACAAACTCCTTATTTCAAGGAAAAACTACTTTTTTTTCTTTTTTCATACTTTTTCAGGTGTAAATACTTTTTATACTGTTTTTCTGAGAAAAAGAATTGCCAATTTGGTAATTGAAAACTCTTCAGACTTAGAATCAGGAATTTGATGAGATTGAGAGATGTGCTTTGCTAGTCTCTTTGCAGGAGTCATGTGCCAACACACATTTCTGTCATTCATTAGATTATACTGATCAACCTGATATGTTTTTTATCAGAAAATGTTACAGACTCAAAACCATTGGACTATGCAACTTAAATGAAACTACACAGACAATGCCCGGATTGAACTCAGGACCTTCAGCACCACATACAGATTCCCCCACTGTTGTGTTGATACGGTAGTGCCACCTAGTGAGCACACAAGGAACCATCCAGATGGCATCCATGTAGTTTATCCGAATTGCATCCGAATACACGATTCCACCAACACGCCATCTGGTCGCAATGACAAGAACATACATAGTGTTAAGCCGTGGTCACACGGACAAAATCTAAAGCGATTTAGACAAGGCGGATAGCAGGAGTCGCATTAGCCGCCCGTTCACATGGGCACTACTTGGGCCGGAAGTCGATATCAGCGCATGAGCAAGTCCAGTCTGAAAAGCGCCAGTTTTCGGTTAAGCGAAGTCACCACGAGAGAGTGCGTTCGACCTAGATATGTATTTAATGAATCTTATTGGTTTGGAACGATCAAAACTTCTGCTGGGCAGTGAAACCCTAAAAATAAATGATGAAAAAAATATCTGTGCACAGCTAGCGGTTTAATAGACTAAATTATATAATATGCGCTTTTGATCGACCGGAAAGTCAACAAACTAAGGTCTCGACTGCGCATGCGTGTGACGTCCTTAATCCGCCTCAGAGTGTCCACACGGGAAAAATAAATCGACTCAGAGAAATCTACTCGCGTAATGCATCTCCACAAGTGTTTTCCAGTATCAGGATCACAGGAATCGATTCAGCCCTAATTCGACTCAGATGCCCGTTCACACGCGAAATGTAACCCGAACTATACAAGTCGATTTCTACGAATCGATTTACAGCGCCCGTGTGACCACGGCTATAGACTCAAAACTACCAAAGGTAGCACAACATTACATCAAAGGAGCTCTACAGAAATACCAGATATAATCAACAAGAACTTAGTAAAAATACACCTACACAAACCGGATGCCCTGGCTGAATCGGTAGAGCGCAGACTTCACCTGCGGAAGGTCAGAAGTTTGATTCCTGGTCGTGCCAAACACTTTACCAAATTCATACTTGTCACTTCCTAGCCTGGCGTTCAGCATTACTAGGATAGGGCAAAGACTGGTTGGCTCAGTGTCAGGATAGTGTGACTGAGTGTGATATTGGGTCATGGTACCGCCGGCCTGATTTCCCAATGGGGCAGCACTATAAAGTTGCCATGAGTGTGCACTGTCACAAGTGGATACCCGTCCTCATTCGACCTTAGATGTTGCCAGGACGTAAAACTCCAACAACCAACCCACTGTTATTGTGTTGATATGGTAGTGCCACCTAGTGAGTAGGCGAGGAACCCTCCAGATGACATCCATGTAGTTTATTCGAATACACGATTCCACTACCACCACGCCATCTGGTAGCAACTAACTTACAGATTAACTTACAGATTAACTTACAGATTAACTTACCGATTAACTTACCGATTAACTTACAGATTAACTTACAGATTAACTTACAGATTAACTTACAGATTAACTTACAGATTAACTTACAGATAAACTTGCAGACTAACTTACAGATTAACTTACAGATTAAATTACAGATTAATGTACAGATTAACTTACAGATTAACTTACAGATTAACTTACAGATCCTGTTCTGGCTGATCTAGGCCCTATTGGGCCTCTAATGCCAGCCAGGCATGAGCATTTCCCGCCAATTGGCTGATTTCCACCAATTAAATGCTTCCTGGGCTGAAATTTACATTACTTTTATCATATTCCTTTACATTTATTATAACAATTAAACAAGTATTACCATATTACAAGGACTGCCAGCTGAAGGAGTATAAGACAATAAATTAAATAACTGAATTACAAGAAAAACACTTCTGTATTCTTAGAGTACTGGTCTATATGCCTACTCTTACCTTATGTCACAGGTGAAGAGTGAAATTTCTCCCTCCTAAGTGGCTACCAAATTGCACCAATTGTGTCCTACTTGTAAAAAGATTTGAGGCATACGCCCACAATCAGCTAATTTGTTTTACTTCTCTGCTCATGTCTGCCAGCTCGTTACGGTAAAAAAGAACTATTTTTTTGTACACATATGGAGCTCGACGGACCCTTGAAGTGACAAGAACAGACATATTTGATTAGATAACACCCAAGCATAGAGCAAGACTCAAAACTACAAACGGCAGCACAAAATGACCTCCAAGTAGATCACAAATACCAGATATCAGATATATCAACAAAAACTTGCCTCGGTAGTCACTATTATGTACATTCTGCTATTTCTGTTGTTCCATTCAGAGAATGTTGCTAGAAACAAACCCGCCAAACAGAAGGGGGGCTCCCCGTCTGGGGCAGGGGGCCCTGAGCTGGCAGTGGATGGTGACAAACACCAAACCGAGGCTGGTGGGTCATGCGCCCTGCCGGTATGTCGCGACCTGTCACCCGGCGTCTGGTGGCAGGTGGACCTGTCCGACTTTCAGGAAGATCACTACTTTGTAATCAACAGCGTCCAGATATACTTCCAAACTGATTGCTGCGGTGGTGTGTATGTGCTTTTTAAATAAGTTTAAGACATTTTTTTGTTTTGCTGTGATGAATTTATTTACTCTGTCCATCCATGAACTATGTTAGTGTGTTAACACTTGGAAGAGTTCAGGCGCAAAACCCTGTAAATGCCAATCTCAAAATGTCATTAAAATATCAGAATTTTCCCTTGAAGTAATTTAAATTATTATTAATTCCACTTTGTTTGTGACGAAATGATAATAGAGCAATGAACAAAAATAATTGTTTGATCTTTTGATTCCAATGTTTATTTATATGTTTGGATTGACATTTATGGGGTTTTGCGCCTGAACTCTTTACTCGTTTTCACCATTGGGCAGCATTAGTCCAATTTGATTCAAATGTTTTGAATTTAGATTTTTAATGATAATTTAGGTTTTCTTGCGTCTTGTTTGTTTATGGCTTGTAACTGTTTGTAGATTGCAAACAGTCCAAAATCCAGCTTTCCCTATCTGTTGTGTTAATCCATTTAAACATCATTTGTTTTTCTAGGTTACATTTTTCTTTTTATAATAATTATTAACAAGGTCCGTATGGGGCCTGGAAAGTCTTTAAAAGTCTTGGAACTTCATTTTCCCCATTTCAAGGTCCCCCCCTCCTCACTCAATTATTTACCTCAGCTATACAGGCAACATTGAATTAAAAGAACTGCGACTAGAGAATTTGAGTGGGGAACCTCATTCCAAGGGCATAACGCCCCACTAAGTAATTTCTTCAAATGCAAGATCAAGAACAAAGCAGGCACTAAGACATTCTCCAGCATGGAGCAATACTATTGCTCCGTAATGGCAGGCTTCCATGAAGACTATGAAACACAACGACTGATCAAGCACACTGAAAACCCCTACACCATCAAAGCAATCTCCAACAAGATCTGGAGATGAGATCAATGGAATCGCCAGAATGAAGCAGTCCTTGAGGATATAATAAAGGCCAAATTTGAGCAGAACCCAAACTTAAAGGACAAGCTGATGAGCTATAAGGGTGATGTGTTCAGAGAGTATACTAAATGCCCATTCTGGGGTTCAGGCAGGTACCTCGAGCAGGCTAGTGAAGGAAAAGTAGAACTACCTGGATACAAGAATAGAATGGGAGGCATTATAAAAAAGATTAGAGACTCTTATAAGTAATGCTTGGTGTTTAATGCAAACTTGATTAAACTAATAAGAGAATAACGGGAGGGAACAAAAACAAACAAAAAACAAACAAAGATACATTTTAAAGGAAGTCGCTAGATAAAGCACCTTCAGTGGTACATTAAGGTACCCTAAAGCACCATGAAAAATATATTACTTTTAAAAGAACCAAATAATGTACATCTAAAAGCAGAAACACAAAGTTATAACCTAAAAGATATAATGAATATACAAACTCACACATATAAATCAGAATAGGATGACTACAAGAGAAAAAATAACTCAACAGTGAATAACGTATGGTATCTGGGTGTGTGCATAACATAATTATACCAAATTAACAGTGAGGATGTCCAAGGTGGCCCTCATCATAGAACCACCCCACCTGTTTATCTCCATAGGCAGATGGGGGGGGGGGGTTGAAGTCCTAGGGACTGTACAGCTGACACCACACTCTTGCGACTTACAAACGGCACAGCGACTGAAGTGCCATATGGTAAAAGTCTCTATTCAGGTGACTGGTAATAAACAACACTAACCTAGCCTGAGCACTAAACAAATAACAAACTAAGTGAAAGAAACAACAACAAAAATACATAAAGAACGAAAGAAATAAATAAAGAAAGAAAATATAATAATGAGTATGTTAGCAAGTATCGAAAACAGACTAGGCGGGGGGTTGCACATAGCACACTCAAACCGTCAAAGTCTTACTAGCAAAGTTGACTTAATTAAGCTACACATAAAGTATGATAAATTTGATGTATTAACCTTATCAGAAATGAGGCTCAATAAAAATCACAAGAAGCAGGCATACAACCTGGAGGGGTATGAACTATTCAGATTAGATAGAGAATCTACAGGAGAGGATGGAAATGTCAAACGAGGAGTGGGTGTGGCCATATATGTAAATAGCAAGCACCAGGTTATAGAAAACAAACTGAGTGAATACAACACAACAACTGATGACATAGAAATTATGTGGGTACTAATTGAAAACAGCAAGCAAATCAACATAGCGGTAGTCTCAGTATATAGGCCACCAAGGGGTAATGTAAATAGATTTATAGACCACCAAGAAGAGGCAATTAAAAATATCACAAGAAACAAGAATATAGATGTTTTTATCCTGGGAGATATGAATATAGACTATAGTAAAACAAATAAGGATCAAGAACAAATGAAATCATTAGTAAAGCAAATGGGCCTACAGCAACTGATAGAAGAAAAGACAATACTGGCAAACACCAGCTCTACTCTAGATCTAATTTTGACAAACAGTGTACATATCAAGAAAAAGGGCACGAGACCATGGGGGATAAGTCTATGCAACTAGAAAGAAATCGCAGTGAAGCACAAGATCGAAGTAAAACTAGGTAGGTCCTACAAAGCCTATGATGTCTTTGAATTCACACAGCTGATGCAGGGAACAGATTGGAAAAATGTAATGGACCCTAGGGACCCAAATCAGAAATGGGAAAATGTTCTAGGTAGGATTCAAGAATTAATGGATAAAATGTGTCCAATTAAGACAATCAAGATGAGGGACAATCAGGACCCATGGATAGGTGAGGAAATACTAGATAGTATCAAATTGAAGAGGAAATTTGGAGAGAAGGCTAGAATCACAAATAAGATAGATGACATCAACAACTACAAAACTGCGAAAAGAAAAATGCTAAGGCTAGTCAGGCAGGCAAAGACCACTTACATTGAAGAACAAGATAATAAATCGGGTAATGACTCCCAAGAAGTTCTGGAAAATGTAGAGATGGCATTACCGGGAGATAAGGAGAAAAGCAAAATAGTGCTAACAATTGGAGAAGGGAACACCATATCAAATGAGAGAGCACCAGATAGACTAAATTATATACACTTCACAGAGATAGGAGCAAAGTTAGCAGAACAATTCAGAGGAAGCTGGGAATACACAGGTGATGCAGTTGAAAATAGTACAGAGACAGCAAGAGTAAGAGAGAATGAAGTGATTAGTCTAGTTAAGAGATTAGATCTAGGAAAGTCATCAGGAATACAGAACCTACAAGCCAGAATAATTAAAGATGCTATGCTAGCCATACCAAATGTTATATGTGACTTAATCAATAATTCATTTGAGATGGGTATTTTTCCCACGGCCTGGAAGCAGGCTACAGTGGTACCAATACACAAGGGTGGAGACAAAGGGGACATGGGCAACTACCGCCCCATATCACTCCTACCTCTGCCAGGCAAGCTGATAGAGAAATTAATGTACAAGCACATCATGAAACATCTAGATAGTGAGAAAATACTAAATGACAAACAGGGAGGGTTCAGAAAGGGATTCTCCACAACAAAAACTATATCCAATCTAACAAATGACATACTGAGAGGTATGAATGAAGGTGAACAGACAACTGCCACATTCATAGATTTTAGCAAGGCATTCGATACAGTGAATCATGACATACTGATAAAAAAGCTAGAAAGAGTAGGAATAAGAGGAAGAACACTAGACTGGATAAGGAATTACATCAGTGAGAGAAGTCAGAGAACAAAAGTAAATGGCAAAACATCAGAAAGTATACAGGTAACCTGTGGAGTCCCTCAAGGTTCAGTATTAGGCCCACTCCTCTTCATCATTTACATCAATGATCTGGAGAAGTCCTTAGAGGGAATCAAATTCCAACTATATGCTGATGACACCATGATATACACAACAAGCAATAGCAGAAAAGAGAACAGAGATAAGCTAAATGAGAAACTAGTAGCTTTAGATAATTGGTGTAACTCCAACAAGATCTCCATAAACCACAAGAAGTCGAAGGTCCTAGTGTTTGGCAGTGGGAAAATCAACTATGGCAATGAGGAGCCAATAAGTTTGGGAGAGAAACTTCTTGATTAGCCGACCAACTACAGATATCTAGGGATGAATCTTCATAGGAAACTAAACTACAATGATAACATAAAAGAAGTTATCAAGAAGGCAAACCACAAAATCTGGATATTAGCGAATACCAGAAAATACCTAACTACAAATATGGCTATTAAAATATATAAAGGTATGGTATTACCATAGTTCGACTATGGTGATGTAATATATATATATATATATATAAAAGTGTAAACTGTTAATATGGGGGGTAACAAAAATATGTTGGATAAACTACAAAATAGAGCACTTAAAATATGTCTGAAGGTGGAACATAGACACCCAACTGATGATCTCCATAGGAAAGCAAGAGTCAACACACTAAATGACAGGAGAAAAGCACATCTCAAAATAGCAGCATTCAGGGAGACAAGGAAGCCTGGGAGGGTGCAGGTAACAAAAAAGGCAATAAGAGGTAGTGATGGCCCCAGACTGATAATAAACAGAGCCAAAAACAGATCATATGAGAGGAGTACCGCAAACCCCCATACCATATATGGGCATGGGGATTTGCGATTTCCTGCCACACCGAGTTGAGTGTGGGGGCTTGGGGAGAGGGGTGGGGGGAAGGGCTCCATTCTCTCACCCACCCCCATCGCATACACCGTACCCATAATAGCAGCACAGTTGTTGTGGTTACCCACCATCTTAGCCCATAATACTGAGCTTATTATGGCTAACGCACTAACACACTAACCTCCATAATCTGCTAATACGCCCTACCTAAATACCCGCTGATCTACCTATTTACACCGTAATGTAAACAGCCAGAAGACCAGTGCCTCAGTGCTGAGAAAAAATGTAAGTTCTGATGAATAAACTGTTTTACCAATGACAAAAACTGTTGGTTGAAAGAGAGGTAGTGGGAGGCTTATCATTATTATTGCCGTAGCTCAGGCGGTAGAGTGTCCACCTGTGATTGTGAAGGTGTCGATCATCCTATCGATTCTTCTCAGTGGACCCATTTGCAGTTTGGGCTATTTTCCGTTTCAACCAGTGGTCCACAACTGGTTCATCAAAGGCTTTGGTAGGTGCTGTCCTGTCTGTGGGAAAGTGCATATAAAAGACCCCTTGCTGCTTATCGGAAAGAGTAGCCTATGTGGTGGCAGCAGGTTTCCTCCAAAGAAATATGTCAAAATGACCATATGTTTGACGTCCAATAGTCGATGATAAAAATCAATAAAAGAAGTTTTCATTTTTGTCTTTTCCAGGAAGGCGAATCAATGGTACTGAGGTTTATGCCAGTACTTGGCCGGGTATTCATGATGGGCAGATATTGTGTGCAACTGTGACAACAAATGACACAAACCAGACATTGACCTGCAAACCGGGCTTCCCCATCAAACACGTGATGGTCAGACACAAGCAGCAGAAATCCATGGGGCTCTGTGAGGTGATTGTTAACGGATACATCTATGTTGGTGAGCCCATGTTCTTATATTGAATGTATTATTTCTCTTTCTGAAGCTAACATTACATATACGCCATATGCGAATGCGACACAAAATGGAAAAGCATGTAAATGCACAGTTGTGCTTTCATATGTCCGGATATGAATGTGAATGCGGCAAGTGGATCGCTCCATGGACCGATTGGTGTGAATGCGAATGCAGCTCCATTTGCCATGGAAACCAGCAACTTTGACTTTCCTTCACAAATTTGGAGAAAGAACGACTGAAAATCGCATGGGTATATCATGCCGCATGCCGTGTATGCATTCGCATTCCACCTACCATGTATATGGAATCTTACCTTTATCATTTACGTATGAACCGGACAAAGTGACCGAATCGGTAGAGCGCAAGCTTCCTGTACGGAAGGTCGGGAGTTCTAATCTCAGCCGAGTCAAACGAATGACTTATAAAATTGATACTTATCGCTACCTAGCCTGGCACTTGGCAGTAATAGGATAGGACAAGGACTGGTTGGCTCAGTATCAGGATAATGTGACTCTGTGGGATATCGGGTTATGGTGCTAGTGGCCTGGTCTCCCAGTGGGGCAGCACTATACAATCGCCATGAGGGCACACTGTCACAAGTCGGTGCCCGTCCTGAAATGACCTTAGATGTTGTTAGGACAAAACTACCAACAACCAACCGACCAATTTCATTGTGTAGCATGGCATCTAGGCGAGTGTCTTGGTTTTGTGAATATGTTTCTGTAGTAATCTGCACTGACCTCTCAGGCAAGGAGCCGCATAGACATGTAGACATGGGTAGTGTGGTGACATCAGGGAGCCTAGGTGGTGTAATGGTTGGCACACTGGTCCCGAATGCAAGAGTTGTGGATTCGATTCCTGCTGTAGGCGCTATATTTCCCATTTTCATCATCTCCTACGACACTTCCATCAGATCACACAACTTTAATATTGCGCCTTTCCTTCTTGCAGCTTGTCTCCCCAAGCAGTGGGGCGAGTCCTGCTGGTTGTATTGTGACTGCGAATACTCGTGTCATGACATCACTGGGGAGTGTGACGGTAAGCACACTTTTAATTTTGTTGGTAAAGTATTTATTCATCTGAATATGACATTTGTCAGTGACGGAGCACTGGTCTTCCGGCCATCGTACTATTGGAATTGACATTCTAAATAATCTAAGTTTGGTCAGTGCTGTATTAGATACAGCACCGATCGTGTAGAATTAAGGGAGTGGCTCCTGCTGTATAATGTACAGCACCAGTCACTGCAGTTCATGCAAAAATGGGGAGCAGCACCGAGTAGAAGATGTATACTCGGGGCAACTCAAACAATCGTTGTGGGTTACATTTTTTCTCTTATAAAACAAGCTAAGTTTATAGTCGACAAGACATTTTGTCTGTCTTATATATAATGTTCAATGTGTTTAAACAGATTGATAGTTGTGTAGGATGTTCGGTGTGTTGATGCTTTGTTCATGATGGTTAAGGGCGGTGGCAGGGGAGAAGGGCCCATTGAGGTGGGTGGTATCAACACTGTGGTTTCTCTGTGGCGGAGTGGTTAGAGTGTCTGACTTTTTTCTAGGTCAGACTCCTAATCTGAAAGTCAGTGGTTCGATTCCATGTGCCCCCAACTCTGCCAATTTGGATTTCCACCACTGTGTATAACTTACAGCGTCATCAAAGGCCAGTTGCTCTCATACCATATCTCTGTGGTGTCGGGGGTTAAAAATCTCTTGGGTCGGTAAAAGTGTAGGCAGGGGCTTTCTATCGACAAACTGTCTAATGGTGAAAACAAGTCTATTCAGACTTATCCATGATAGGCAGTATAAATCTTCAAGATAAAAAACACAAAAAAACACTTGATACATCATCGGACTATGCAGCTTAAAGGACATTTATTGCATCAAATAATTAATTTTTATGCCGTAACCCCCTAAGAATAGAAATGCACATTAAAAGAAATCTGTGCAATTTTGAGTTGTGGATGTAACACAATGAAAGGGGACACCAGAAGACATATGGGACTATAGCTAAAATAACAATAAAAGAAAGCTAAAAGTAAAAATGGTAAGAAGGAAATACATTGTTAAGCATGTTGGCGAGGCTGACATGCGTAATTTGTGAACGAGGCTGTTGTATTCCTGACTACCTCGCTGTTCACATCTCCGTTTCCTGTCATTCTGCCACTGCGGCTCTACCTCTCGACTTCGCTCCCCCCCCCCCCCACCCCCGTCCCACCCTCTTGAGGGGGGGTGAGGGGGGGTGAGCGCTGATTGACCTCTGTTTACCTCCCGACATGAACGATACTGCAGGATTCTGCCACCAGCCCGCACCTTCACCGCCCCTGTCGGCACAACGCTTCATGTCTCCTTGTCGCCCACTTGATTAGCCTGCTGTCATCACAGATTCTAAAAATGTTTATTTAAAGCTGCATAGTCCGATGAAGCATCAAATTTTCAAAACCAAAATAATTCTATAGATTTGACTCTACATATCTAACTTAGATATTGATGCACATATTAAGCATGTGTTGCCACATAGAAGGGAACACTGAGACAAATTGATAGAACCTGTTACTGCTGAAGCCTATGGTGTCTGAGTTTTGGCGTGCTTGCCAAAACTAAGTTTGCATGTTTTGAATTTCAAATATCTCAAAACTTATCCATATAAAATCAAAGTTACTTTAACCTGAAATAAGGTAGATTATAACGATCAATTTAATATATTTATCTCAGAAAAATTACCAAAACGCAAAACCATCGGACTATGCAACTTAAATCAATATTTCAAATTATATCTCTCTTGTCTCTTTTCCAAGTGAAGTTTAAAAAATAAATAAATAAATAAATAAAAACGGTAAGCTCTTCCCGGCGCCTCCTCTCCCCAGATAACCTGGCCTACGGCCGGCCGACCATGCAGCTGGGCATGGTGGGGGGTAACAACGCCGACCATGCAGTGGACGGGAACACCAGGTCTGCGGTCAGGGAGGGGTCGTGTGCCGTCACCAACAGCCCAGAGCCCGACCAACCCGCCTGGTGGGCAGTGGACCTGGCCAACCCCCTGGACGAGAAGACCTTCATCGTGCATAGCGTCACCATCTACTTCCAGACCGACTGCTGCGGTCAGTGCAGTCGTTTCAATCATCTACATGCATTTAAAAAAATAATTATTATTAAAAAAACAACATTTAAAAGAATTTATGAATATTTCTTCACTTTTTTTTTCTTCTACTTCCAGAGCGACTACTGTGGTGTGTGTACTGTTTTCAATCATCTACATGCATTTCTTAAGTATGTTTTTAATTTTTAATTTAATTTAATTTAATTAATTTAAAACAAAAGTGTTTTTTCATACATTTAATAGAATTTATGAACATTTTTTCACTTTTTTTGCTTCTACTTCCAGAGGGACTACTGTGGTATGTGTAGTGTTTTCAATCATCTACATGCATTTTATTTTATTTAGTATTTTTGTATTTCTGACTGAGTGGGATAGCGAGTCATGGTGCTGGCGGCCTGGTCTCCCAGTGTGGCAGCACTATACAGTCACCATGAGTGCGTACTGTCACAAGTCGGTACCCATGCTGATATGACCTTAGGTGTTGCCAGGTCGTAAAACTCCAACAACCAACCAATTCTGTAACGCACTTGTAAGTTCTACAGCAATATGGCAACAGTAGCGGTGTTAGTTGCTTTTGTGTTCCAGCCGACAAAGGGGAGCGGCACGTAGCTCAGGCGGTAGAGTGTCCACATGTGAAGGTGTGGGTCATCCGATCGATCCTGCTCAGTGGACCCATTTGCAGTTTGGGCTATTCTCCGTTCCATCCAGTGGTCCACAACTGGTTCATCAAAGGCTGTGGTATGTGCTGTCCTGCCTGTGCGAAACTGCATATAAAAGACCCCTCGCTGCTTATCGGAACGAGTAGCCCATGTGGCGGCGGCGGGTTTCCTCCAGGGAAATATGTCAGAATGACCACATGTTTGACGTCCAATAGCCGATGATCTAGAGGCATCGTTAAAATAACAGGCTTTACTTTTCCAGCCGACAGAATTAACGGGACGCGGGTTTATGTGGGTGACATGCCGGGTACCACAAAGGGGCAGGCGTTCTGTAACCAGGTGAAGCTAACGGAGCCTGTGCAGACGCTGCATTGTGCCGTGGACCATCCCATCAGGTACCTGACCGTGTGGCACGACTCAGTCTCCAGTATCGCGCTTTGTGAGGTCATCGTCAGGGGCCACGAGTACAAGCGTAAGACACATTTTACACATTTTTTATTCTAATTTCCATACATTTTCTACAAACATGAACTAACATGATGACATTGGAAATTGTAGTGTTGTAGTCTGCACTGATCTCTCAGGCAAGGAGTCGCATAGACAGGTAGGGGTGGGTAGGGTGATGACATCAGGGAGCCTAGTTAGTGTAGTAGTCTGCACTGATCTCTCAGGCAAGGAGTCGCATAGACAGGTAGGGGTGGGTAGGTTTGTGACATCAGGGAGCCTAGGTGGTGTAATGGTTAGTGTAGTAGTCTGCACTGATCTCTCAGGCAAGGAGTCCCATAGACAGGTAGGGGTGGGTAGGATGGTGATATCAGGGAGCCTAGGTGGTGTAATGGTTAGTGTAGTAGTCTGCACTGACCTCTCAGGCAAGTAACCACACAGACAGGTAGGGATGGGTAGGGTGGTGATATCAGGGAGCCTAGGTGGTGTAATGGTTAGTGTAGTAGTCTGCACTGACCTCTCAGGCAAGTAACCACACAGACAGGTAGGGATGGGTAGGGTGGTGATATCAGGGAGCCTAGGTGGTGTAATGGTTAGCACACTGGCCCGGAACATTGCTAAAGGTGCTAGGATATGATTTTGAAGTAAATCATTGGCATTGAAATCTTGTCCTTATAGTGTCAAAACGACCTGATGCCGGACATGGACGACGATTCTGCACCGTATTGGTGAAATTGAAATATGATTTTCATATTTCACCAGAACAGAATTATGTAATGAATCATTACACATTATCTGGTCTAGTAGTCTTGTTTTTCTGTACTGAATCATTATGTATAACCTGTTTTTGTAATCTTGTTTTTCTATGATGAATTATTACACATTATCTGGTTTTGTAATCTTGTTTTTATGTAATTAATCATTCCACATTATCTGAACCAATTTAACGGCCTTAAGTGCTTGTCACACTATGGCGGATTGAGCAACAGACAGAACCGGACAAAGAATATTCTAGTCCAGTGTTATTCGGACTTGAAATGTATCGATTATGTAACGGACGGGTAATGGATGGGTAACGGATATGTAAATGACGGGAATGGATGAGGAACGGACGGTAATGGATAATAACCGCATAGATCAGTCTGGCGCAATCCCTTAGAAGTTTTGTGCATGCTCAAAACTTGTAATGGATTGGGCCGGATATCAACAGATATCAACAGATATGCAACGGATATGCAACGGATATGAAACGGACAAACCGGCCTTTGCCTGATATCAACAGACTTTGTTCGGTTTCTTTCCGTTTCCCCAATCCAGTGATGTGTGATAGAGCTTTATCCAAACATGATTTTATGTTGTACGCCCCTGCTGCATCAAACCGCAGCATCCCCCCCCCGCCCCCCCCCCCCCGACAGACACGCTGGTGGCACAGATCTAGGCCGACAACCTGGAAACCCCCAGCGCTGTCTCCACTCAGCGTTCATTCGGGTCGTTGAAAACCTGCAAAGTCCTTGAATTTGATAACTCAGGATTCCAGGCGTAGAAAGTTATGGAATTTGTCCTAAAGGTCCTTGAAAATCATGGAAAATGGAAAATCGTGACTTTATTTTGTTTTTAAGCCTATATTCACCGACATGCCCAAACTGTAATCACTGATTTCTTTTGTATTTAAAGTGAATTTGTGGGTTATAATCAGTGATTTGTAGTATTTAAAGTGAATTTTTGGGTTTGCCTCTGATTTTTATATTATAACTGTGGCGTTCTCTGTGGCGGAGTGGTTAGAGTGTCTGACGTTTTTCTAGGTCAGACTCCTAATCTGAGGGTCGGCGGTTCGATTCCCCATGCCCCCAGCTCTGCCAATTTGGATTTCCACCGCTGTGTATAACTTACAGCGTCATCAAAGGCCGGTTGCTCTCATACCATGTCTATGTGGTGTGGGAGGTTAAAAATCCCTTGGGTCGGTAAAAGTGTAGGCTCGGGCTTTCTATCGACCAGCAGTGGAATGAGGAAGACCAGTCGTCTATGGCTGACATTTCCCCTGCTTAAACAACTAATGGACCAAAACAAAAAACAAAAAAAACTATACATATATTCGTCTTTATTTTTCATGTTTATTTACACTTCACATCTTAAACAGTGAATCGACTATGAATACTGCCGTGTTCCAGGGTACTTTAATTTAATCAAAGTCTTAAAAACGTCCTGGAATTTTGCACTGAAAGATCTTGGAAAGTCCAGCAATTTGAAATGTCAAAATGGGTATAAACCCTGCCACTCGACAAACCCTGTTTTAAAAGGAACCACAAAGATTTAAATCTGTATAAATTAATTGCTAAAGATTGTCGCAGCGCTCTTCACCATAGTTAGACATTGCGTCTTTCACAATTGCAGCTTGCAAGGTTGGAAACTGGGGGAAGGATTGTAAGAATTCGTGCAACTGTAAGACGTCATGCAATGCCGCAACAGGAAACTGCACAGGTAGGCACATGAGTTTCGGGGGTTGAGTTTGTTGTTTTTCGGATCACAGATTTATTCCTCTGAATATAATGCTGCGTTCATAGCGTCCTGGTGAATATGGTGAACTTCCCACTTACTGCTGGTGAATACGACCATGTAAACTGAGAGCGTTCATTAGACAATTCGTGGTAAACAACAACTATATGGGCTCCAGCAGGCTTTTAGCTTTTTTACTACGGTGTAACCATTATATTAACACAGAATCTAAGTTTAGATACATAGATTTAATCAAATATGATTGAAATAATTAATTTTGAGCAAGTTTTTGCGGTCTATGATGAAGAAAATTGAACGTTTCAGGCTGGGCGATAATAGAGGCAAACTACAATACATGCATAAATAACATGTAAACTGCACGTTTTTGGTATATAGCATCCACTACCATATTATACACCATGTATGATTTGTTTTAAGACCACACATCATGGACAATGGTTTTATTACAAACATATTTTTGTCAATTTATTATGGAACCTTACAAGTTACCATGCAACTTTTCTCCATTCGCTGCCATTTTTTCACAAGTGGTGAATAACGAGCCGCTTAAAAAATCTCCAGTTCACAGGTGGTGTTCACCAGTTGTGAAGTCAATTGAACACAATTCACCAGTTGTGAAGTGGGAAACACCATATTCACCAGTTCATATGAACGCAGCATAACAAACGCCACCACTGAAAGCACTGACTTCCGGTTCCGGTATCTGTGGAAAGTTGCTGGTGAGTTGTACACGGAGGAACTGTAGGTTAATTCTAACATTGGGGTGTCAATAGTGTAGTGGTCCAGACATGAGCTCCACCACCACGCAGCAGGAACTATGCCGTCTACTGTCGCAGTTCTTCCGTGTCAGGTGGTGGCACGCTACCACCACACAGCAGGGACTATGCCGTCTACTGTCGCAGTTCTTATGTGTCAGGTGGTGGCACGCTACCACCACACAGCAGGGACTATGCCGTCTACTGGCGCAGTTCTTCCGTGTCAGGTGGTGGCACGCTACCACCACACAGCAGGGACTATGCCGTCTACTGTCGCAGTTCTTATGTGTCAGGTGGTGGCACGCTACCACCACACAGCAGGGACTATGCCGTCTACTGTCGCAGTTCTTCTGTGTCAGGTGGCAGCACGCTAACCAGCCAGGTAGTGCCCTGAGTGGACTGCCCTCTACTGCGAGTGGCTAGCTAACCCCGCACCCATGAGAGGTGACGTGAGACCTGGCTAGTCAGGGTGCGGATCACTTGGTTGTGGACGCTGCGGTGGGCGGAGATACAATAAACGTTGGAAGCATACGTTCTCGTCCCTCGTTCATCCGGTGTTTACTGCGTGAGAACCGAGTTCTGGGTGGCCGTACGCAGCCTATCACAATAGTGACCTTAAAGCCTCATAGTCCCATGAAAACACCAAATTTTCAAATCCAAAATAACTATCTAGATTTGATTCTAAATATCTAACTTAGATATTGGTGCATTTATTAAGCATTTGTCACCACACAGAAAGGGATACTGAGGCAATTTAATAGAACATGTCCTTGCTAAAGCCTATGGTGTCAGAGTTTTGTCGTGCTTTCCAAAATTAATTTTATATGGTTGCACTTCAAATATCTCAAATGTTAGCCATTTAAAATAATTGGAATAAGAATTACAGTTGTGTCTTACAAGAAAGGGGGTTGAAAAAGTTTCATTCTGTACACCTGGGGCCATATTCATGAGCTCGGGGTAGCGCTACCCTGAGGCTGTAACCGGGGGGTACGCTACCCCCCCGGCTAACGGCGGAAAATCCGTATTCATGAGCTCGGGGTAGCGCTACCCTGGGGCTCTAACCGGGGGGTAAGCTACCCCACTTTCGACCCAGGGGTAAGCCACTATCCCAAGGGGATAGTGAGTGTGTGTGGCTCTGAATCTTTGATAGATTTAAATACGCAATAAGTGAAATTTATTCAAATTAACCCTAAATCCGAAGCGAAACGGCGGCGATATTAATATTTTCGAATCGACGAATGTAAAGTACACAAATCGCCGCCTCCGCAGCAACGTCGATATCCATACTGTCCAACGTTAACCAAACATGGCCGCCGCCGTCACCGCCGAATCGGCCTGAATTTCTTACGCTCAAATCTATTCAATGCGATCAGATTTGATAGATTTAAATACCCAATAAGTGAAATTTGCTCAAATTAACCCTAAATCCGAAGCGAAATTAACGCTGACGCCGTAACGGCGGCGATATTAATGTTTTCGAATCGACGAATGTAAACAAAGCGAACGGGTAGCTATCCGCTCCGGCTAGAACCTTGGTGAATACCAATTGACCTAATTAACCTCCGCCGTTAACCTGCGGGATAGCTACCCAACGGCTAAGCCTAACCTCCGGCTAACGGTACCCCGAGCTCATGAATACGGGCCCTGGGGCCGTATTCATGAGCTCGGGGTAGGGCTCTAACCGTAGGGTAGGGTATCCCCCCCGGCTAACGGTGGAAAATCCGTATTCATGAGCTTGGGGTAGCCCTACCCTGGGGCTCTAACCGAGGGGTACCCTACCCCAATTTCGACTCAGGGGTAAGCCACTATCCCAAGGGGATAGTGAGCGTGTGTGGCTCTGAATCTATTCAATGCGATCATATTTGATAGATTTACATACGCAATAAGTGAAATTTATTCAAATTAACCCTAAATCCGAAGCGAAATTAACACTGACGCCGTAACGGCGGCGATATTAATATTTTCGAATCGACGAATGTAAAGTACACAAATCAGCGCAAAAATGGCCGCCGCCGTCGCCGCCGAATCGGCGTGAATTCCTTACGCCCAAATCTATTCAATGCTGTCATATTTAACAGAATTACATACGCAATAAGTGAAATCTTATCAATTTAACCCTAAATCCGAAGCGAAATTCACGCTGCTGGCGCAAAGGCGGCGATATTAATATTTTCGAATCGCCGAATATAAAGTAAACAAATCGCCGCCACCGCAGCGACTGGAGGGAATTCCCAAATCTATAAATAATCGAACGGGTAGCTATCCGCACCGGCTAGTGCATTGGTGAATACCGATTGACCTAATTAATCTCTGCCGTTAACCGGCGGGATACCTACCCAACGGCTAAGCCTAACCTCCGACTAACCGTACCCTGCGCTCATGAATACGGGCCCAGGTAGTTACCTACCCTAAACTAACTAAATAAAGATTGTTTCATATCCTCAGAACGAATGACTACAGTGTGGCAGGATCCCACTGCTAAAACCACAATGGGTGATCAAGGTAAGCCTAACCATATTCCTTAAAGGGGCAGTAACATGACCAATACAACTTTACTTAAAGGGACAGTAACATGACCAATATAACTTTGCTTAAAGGGGCAGTAACATGACCAACCTAATTTTACTTAAAGGGGCAGTAACATGACCAATATAACTTTACTTAAAGGGGCAGTAACATGACCAATACAACTTTACTTAAAGGGGCAGTAACATGACCAATATAACTTTACTTAAAGGGGCAGTAACATGACCAACACAACTTTACTTAAAGGGACAGTAACATGACCAACACAACTTTACTTAAAGGGGCAGTAACATGACCAATACAACTTTACTTAAAGGGACAGTAACATGACCAATACAACTTTACTTAAAGGGACAGTAACATGACCAATACAACTTTACTTAAAGGGGCAGTAACATGACCAATATAACTTTACTTAAAGGGGCAGTAACATGACCAATACAACTTTACTTAAAGGGACAGTAACATGACCAATATAACTTTACTTAAAGGGGCAGTAACATGACCAATACAACTTTACTTAAAGGGGCAGTAACATGACCAATACAACTTTACTTAAAGGGGCAGTAACATGACCAATATAACTTTACTTAAAGGGACAGTAACATGACCAATACAACTTTACTTAAAGGGACAGTAACATGACCAATACAACTTTACTTAAAGGGACAGTAACATGACCAATACAACTTTACTTAAAGGGGCAGTAACATGACCAATACAACTTTACTTAAAGGGGCAGTAACATGACCAATACAACTTTACTTAAAGGGGCAGTAACATGACCAACACAACTTTACTTAAAGGGACAGTAACATGACCAATACAACTTTACTTAAAGGGGCAGTAACATGACCAATACAACTTTACTTAAAGGGGCAGTAACATGACCAACACAACTTTACTTAAAGGGGCAGTAACATGACCAACACAACTTTACTTAAAGGGGCAGTAACATGACCAATACAACTTTACTTAAAGGGGCAGTAACATGACCAATACAACTTTACTTAAAGGGGCAGTAACATGACCAACATAACTTTACTTAAAGGGGCAGTAACATGACCAATATAACTTTACTTAAAGGGGCAGTAACATGACCAACACAACTTTACTTAAAGGGGCAGTAACATGACCAATACAACTTTACTTAAAGGGGCAGTAACATGACCAACACAACTTTACTTAAAGGGACAGTAACATGACCAACACAACTTTACTTAAAGGGGCAGTAACATGACCAATACAACTTTACTTAAAGGAGCAGTAACATGACCAATACAATTTAAAGGGGCAGTAACATGACCAACACAACTTTACTTAAAGGGGCAGTAACATGACCAACACAACTTTACTTAAAGGGGCAGTAACATGACCAACACAACTTTACTTAAAGGGACAGTAACATGACCAATACAACTTTACTTAAAGGGGCAGTAACATGACCAATACAACTTTACTTAAAGGGGCAGTAACATGACCAATACAACTTTACTTAAAGGGGCAGTAACATGACCAATATAACTTTACTTAAAGGGGCAGTAACATGACCAATACAACTTTACTTAAAGGGACAGTAACATGACCAATACAACTTTACTTAAAGGGGCAGTAACATGACCAATATAACTTTACTTAAAGGGACAGTAACATGACCAATACAACTTTACTTAAAGGGACAGTAACATGACCAATACAACTTTACTTAAAGGGACAGTAACATGACCAATATAACTTTACTTAAAGGGGCAGTAACATGACCAATATAACTTTACTTAAAGGGACAGTAACATGACCAACACAACTTTACTTAAAGGGACAGTAACATGACCAACACAACTTTACTTAAAGGGGCAGTAACATGACCAATACAACTTTACTTAAAGGGGCAGTAACATGACCAACACAACTTTACTTAAAGGGGCAGTAACATGACCAACACAACTTTACTTAAAGGGGCAGTAACATGACCAACACAACTTTACTTAAAGGGGCAGTAACATGACCAATACAACTTTACTTAAAGGGACAGTAACATGACCAACACAACTTTACTTAAAGGGGCAGTAACATGACCAATACAACTTTACTTAAAGGGGCAGTAACATGACCAACACAACTTTACTTAAAGGGGCAGTAACATGACCAACACAACTTTACTTAAAGGGACAGTAACATGACCAATACAACTTTACTTAAAGGGGCAGTAACATGACCAATACAACTTTACTTAAAGGGACAGTAACATGACCAATATAACTTTACTTAAAGGGACAGTAACATGACCAATACAACTTTACTTAAAGGGACAGTAACATGACCAATACAACTTTACTTAAAGGGGCAGTAACATGACCAATATAACTTTACTTAAAGGGACAGTAACATGACCAATATAACTTTACTTAAAGGGACAGTAACATGACCAATACAACTTTACTTAAAGGGGCAGTAACATGACCAATACAACTTTACTTAAAGGGGCAGTAACATGACCAATACAACTTTACTTAAAGGGGCAGTAACATGACCAACACAACTTTACTTAAAGGGGCAGTAACATGACCAATATAACTTTACTTAAAGGGGCAGTAACATGACCAACCTAATTTTACTTAAAGGGACAGTAACATGACCAATACAACTTTACT
>CM059202.1:529785-555370 GCA_030323885.1 Branchipolynoe longqiensis
AGCTGCGCAGTGTGTTAGTTAAAGCTGAACAGTGTGTTAGTTAAAGCTGCACAGTGTGTTAGTTAAAGCTGCACAGTGTGTTAGTTAAAGCTGCACAGTGTGTTAGTTAAAGCTGCACAGTGTGTTAGTTAAAGCTGTACAGTGTGTTAGTTAAAGCTGCACAGTGTGTTAGTTAAAGCTGCACAGTGTGTTAGTTAAAGCTGTACAGTGTGTTAGTTAAAGCTGCACAGTGTGTTAGTTAAAGCTGCACAGTGTGTTAGTTAAAGCTGCACAGTGTGTTAGTTAAAGCTGCGCAGTGTGTTAGTTAAAGCTGCACAGTGTGTTAGTTAAAGCTGCACAGTGTGTTAGTTAAAGCTGCACAGTGTGTTAGTTAAAGCTGCACAGTGTGTTAGTTAAAGCTGTACAGTGTGTTAGTTAAAGCTGCACAGTGTGTTAGTTAAGGCTGAACAGTGTGTTAGTTAAAGCTGCACAGTGTGTTAGTTAAAGCTGCACAGTGTGTTAGTTAAAGCTGCACAGTGTGTTAGTTAAAGCTGCACGGTGTGTTAGTTAAAGCTGCACAGTGTGTTAGTTAAAGCTGCACAGTGTGTTAGTTAAAGCTGCACAGTGTGTTAGTTAAAGCTGTACAGTGTGTTAGTTAAAGCTGTACAGTGTGTTAGTTAAAGCTGCGCAGTGTGTTAGTTAAAGCTGAACAGTGTGTTAGTTAAAGCTGCACAGTGTGTTAGTTAAAGCTGCACAGTGTGTTAGTTAAAGCTGAACAGTGTGTTAGTTAAAGCTGCACAGTGTGTTAGTTAAAGCTGCACAGTGTGTTAGTTAAAGCTGCACAGTGTGTTAGTTAAAGCTGCACAGTGTGTTAGTTAAAGCTGCACAGTGTGTTAGTTAAAGCTGTACAGTGTGTTAGTTAAAGCTGCACAGTGTGTTAGTTAAAGCTGCACAGTGTGTTAGTTAAAGCTGCACAGTGTGTTAGTTAAAGCTTCCCAGTGTGTTAATTAAAGCTGCACAGTGTGTTAGTTAAAGCGCACAGTGTGTTAGTTAAAGCTGCACAGTGTGTTAGTTAAAGCTGCACATGTGTTAGTTAAAGCTGCACAGTGTGTTAGTTAAAGCTGCACAGTGTGTTAGATAAAGCTGCACAGTGTGTCAGTTAAAGCGGCACAGTGTGTTAGTTAAAGCTGCACAGTGTGTTAGTTAAAGCTGCACAGTGTGTTAGTTAAAGCTGCACAGTCTGTTAGTTAAAGCTGCACAGTGTGTTAGTTAAAGCTGTACAGTGTGTTAGTTAAAGCTGCACAGTGTGTTAGTTAAAGCTGTACAGTGTGTTAGTTGAAGCTGCACAGTGTTGTAGTTAAAGCTGCACAGTGTGTTAGTTAAAGCTGCACAGTGTGTTAGTTAAAGCTGTACAGTGTGTTAGTTAAAGCTGCACAGTGTGTTAGTTAAAGCTGCACAGTGTTGTAGTTAAAGCTGCACAGTGTGTTAGTTAAAGCTGCACAGTGTGTTAGTTAAAGCTGCACAGTGTGTTACTTAAAGCTGTACAGTGTGTTAGTTAAAGCTGCACAGTGTGTTAGTTAAAGCTGCACAGTGTGTTAGTTAAAGCTGCACAGTGTTGTAGTTAAAGCTGCACAGTGTGTTACTTAATGCTGCACATTGTTGTAGTTAAAGCTGCACAGTGTGTTAGTTAAAGCTGCACAGTGTGTTAGTTAAAGCTGCACAGTGTGTTAGTTAAAGCTGTACAGTGTGTTAGTTGAAGCTGCACAGTGTTGTAGTTAAAGCTGCACAGTGTGTTAGTTAAAGCTGCACAGTGTGTTAGTTAAAGCTGTACAGTGTGTTAGTTAAAGCTGCACAGTGTGTTAGTTAAAGCTGCACAGTGTGTTAGTTAAAGCTGCACAGTGTGTTAGTTAAAGCTGCACATCATGTTAGTTAAAGCTGCACAGTGTGTGAGTTAAAGCTGCACAGTGTGTAACTTAATGCTGCACAGTGTTGTAGTTAAAGCTGCACAGTGTGTTACTTAATGCTGCACAGTGTTGTATTTGAAGCTGCACAGTGTGTTAGTTAAAGCTGCACAGTGTGTTAGTTAAAGATGCACAGTGTGTTAGTTAAAGCTGCACAGTGTTCTAGGTAAAGCTGCACAGTGTGTTAGTTAAAGCTGCGCAGTGTGCTAGGTAAAGCTGCACAGTGTGTTAGTTAAAGATGCACAGTGTGTTAGTTAAAGCTGCACAGTGTGTTAGTTAAAGCTGCACAGTGTGTTAGTTAAAGCTACAGTGTGTTAGTTAAAGCTGTACAGTGTGTTAGTTAAAGCTGTACAGTGTGTTAGTTAAAGCTGCACAGTGTGTTAGTTAAAGCTGCACAGTGTGTTAGTTAAAGCTGCACAGTGTGTTAGTTAAAGCTGCACAGTGTGTTACTTAAAGCTGCACAGTGTGTTAGTTAGAGCTGCACAGTGTTGTAGTTAAAGCTGCACAGTGTGTTAGTTAAAGCTGCACTGTGCATTAGTTAAAGCTGCACAGTGTGTTAGTTAAAGCTGCACAGTGTGTTAGGTAAAGCTGTACAGTGTGTTAGTTAAAGCTGCACAGTGTGTTAGTTAAAGCTGCACAGTGTGTTAGTTAAAGCTGTACAGTGTGTTAGTTAAAGCTGTACAGTGTGTTAGTTAAGGCTGTACAGTGTGTTAGTTAAAGCTGCACAGTGTGTTAGTTAAAGCTGCACAGTGTGTTAGTTAAAGCTGCACAGTGTGTTAGTTAAAGCTGCACAGTGTGTTAGTTAAAGCTGCACTGTGCGTTAGTTAAAGCTGCACAGTGTGTTAGTTAAAGCTGCACAGTGTGCTAGGTAAAGCTGTACAGTGCGTTAGTTAAAGCTGCACAGTGTGCTAGTTAAAGCTGTACAGTGTGTTAGTTAAAGCTGTACAGTGTGTTAGTTAAAGCTGCACAGTGTGTTAGTTAAAGCTGTACAGTGTGTTAGTTAAAGCTGTACAGTGTGTTAGTTAAATCTGCGCAGTGTGTTAGTTAA
Source organism: Branchipolynoe longqiensis (assembly GCA_030323885.1). Lineage (NCBI taxonomy): Eukaryota > Metazoa > Annelida > Polychaeta > Phyllodocida > Polynoidae > Branchipolynoe > Branchipolynoe longqiensis. Next base: position 532,774 of record CM059202.1, read on the forward strand.
AGCTGAATAGTTTGTTAGTTAAAGCTGCACAGTGTGTGAGTTAAAGCTGCACAGTATGTTAGTTAAAGCTGTACAGTATGTTAGTTAAAGCTGTACAGTGTGTTAGTTAAAGCTGCACAGTGTGTTACTTAAAGCTGTACAGTGTGTTAGTTAAAGCTGCGCAGTGTGTTAGTTAAAGCTGCACAGTGTGTTAGTTAAGGCTGTACAGTATGTTAGTTAATGCTGTACAGTGTGTTAGTTAAAGCTGCACAGTGTGTTAGTTAAAGCTGCACAGTGTGTTAGTTAAAGCTGCACAGTGTGTTAGTTAAAGCTGCACAGTGTGTTAGTTAAAGCTGTACATTGTGTTAGTTAAAGCTGCACAGTGTGTTAGTTAAAGCTGCACAGTGTGCTAGGTAAAGCTGTACAGTGTGTTAGTTAAAGCTGTACAGTGTGTTAGTTAAAGCTGCACAGTGTGTTACTTAAAGCTGTACAGTGTGTTAGTTAAAGCTGCACAGTGTGTTAGTTAAAGCTGCACAGTGTGTTAGTTAAAGCTGCACAGTGTGTTAGTTAAAGCTGCACAGTGTGTTATTTAAAGCTGCACAGTGTGTTAGTTAAAGCTGCGCAGTGTGTTAGTTAAAGCTGTACAGTGTGTTATTTAAAGCTGCACAGTGTGGTAGTTAAAGCTGCACAGTGTGTTAGTTAAAGCTGCACAGTGTGTTAGTTAAAGCTGCACAGTGTGTTAGTTAAAGCTGCACAGTGTGTTAGTTAAAGCTGCACAGTGTGTTAGTTAAAGCTGCACAGTGTGTTAGTTAAAGCTGCACAGTGTGTTAGTTAAAGCTGCACAGTGTGTTAGTTAAAGCTGCACAGTGTGTTAGTTAAAGCTGCACAGTGTGTTAGTTAAAGCTGCACAGTGTGTTAGTTAAAGCTGCACAGTGTGTTAGTTAAAGCTGCACAGTGTGTTAGTTAAAGCTGCACAGTGTGTTAGTTAAAGCTGCACAGTGTGTTAGTTAAAGCTGCACAGTGTGTTAGTTAAAGCTGCACAGTGTGTTAGTTAAAGCTGCACAGTGTGTTAGTTAAAGCTGCACAGTGTGTTAGTTAAAGCTGCACAGTGTGTTAGTTAAAGCTGCACAGTGTGTTAGTTAAAGCTGCACAGTGTGTTAGTTAAAGCTGCGCAGTGTGTTAGTTAAAGCTGCACAGTGTGTTAGTTAAAGCTGCACAGTGTGTTAGTTAAAGCTGCACAGTGTGTTAGTTAAAGCTGCACAGTGTGTTAGTTAAAGCTGTACAGTGTGTTATTTAAAGCTGCACAGTGTGTTAGTTAAAGCTGCACAGTGTGTTAGTTAAAGCTGCACAGTGTGTTAGTTAAAGCTGCACAGTGTGTTAGTTAAAGCTGTACAGTGTGTTAGTTAAAGCTGCACAGTGTGTTAGTTAAAGCTGCACAGTGTGTTAGTTAAAGCTGCACAGTGTGTTAGTTAAAGCTGCACAGTGTGTTAGTTAAAGCTGCACAGTGTGTTAGTTAAAGCTGCACAGTGTGTTAGTTAAAGCTGCACAGTGTGTTAGTTAAAGCTGCACAGTGTGTTAGTTAAAGCTGCACAGTGTGTTAGTTAAAGCTGCACAGTGTGTTAGTTAAAGCTGTACAGTGTGTTAGTTAAAGCTGCACAGTGTGTTAGTTAAAGCTGCACAGTGTGTTAGTTAAAGCTGCACAGTGTGTTAGTTAAAGCTGCACAGTGTGTTAGTTAAAGCTGCACAGTGTGTTAGTTAAAGCTGCACAGTGTGTTAGTTAAAGCTGCACAGTGTGTTAGTTAAAGCTGCACAGTGTGTTAGTTAAAGCTGCACAGTGTGTTAGTTAAAGCTGCACAGTGTGTTAGTTAAAGCTGCACAGTGTGTTAGTTAAAGCTGCACAGTGTGTTAGTTAAAGCTGCACAGTGTGTTAGTTAAAGCTGCACAGTGTGTTAGTTAAAGCTGCACAGTGTGTTAGTTAAAGCTGCACAGTGTGTTAGTTAAAGCTGCACAGTGTGTTAGTTAAAGCTGCACAGTGTGTTAGTTAAAGCTGCACAGTGTGTTAGTTAAAGCTGCACAGTGTGTTAGTTAAAGCTGCACAGTGTGTTAGTTAAAGCTGCACAGTGTGTTAGTTAAAGCTGCACAGTGTGTTAGTTAAAGCTGCACAGTGTGTTAGTTAAAGCTGCACAGTGTGTTAGTTAAAGCTGCACAGTGTGTTAGTTAAAGCTGCACAGTGTGTTAGTTAAAGCTGCACAGTGTGTTATTTAAAGCTGCACATGTGTTAGTTAAAGCTGCACAGTGTGTTAGTTAAAGCGTACAGTGTGTTAGTTAAAGCTGCACAGTGTGTTAGTTAAAGCTGCACAGTGTGTTAGTTAAAGCTGCACAGTGTGTTAGTTAAAGCTGCCAGTGTGTTATTTAAGCTGCACGTGTGTTAGTTAAAGCTGCACAGTGTGTTAGTTAAAGCTCACAGTGTGTTAGTTAAAGCTACAGTGTGTTAGTTAAAGCTGCACAGTGTGTTATTTAAAGCTGCACAGTTGTGTTAGTTAAAGCTGCACGGTGTGTTAGTTAAAGCTGTACAGTGTGTTAGTTAAAGCTGCACATGTGTTAGTTAAAGCTGACAGTGTGTTATTAAGCTGCACAGTGTGTTAGTTAAAGCTGCACAGTGTGTTAGTTAAAGCTGCACAGTGTGTTAGTTAAAGCTGCACAGTGTGTTACTTAAAGCTGTACAGTGTGTTATTTAAAGCTGCACAGTGTGTTAGTTAAAGCTTCCCAGTGTGTTAGTTAAAGCTGCACAGTGTGTTAGTTAAAGCTGTACAGTGTGTTAGTTAAAGCTGCACAGTGTGTTATTTAAAGCTGCACAGTGTGTTATTTAAAGCTGCACAGTGTGTTAGTTAAAGCTGCACAGTGTGTTAGTTAAAGCTGCACAGTGTGTTAGTTAAAGCTGCACAGTGTGTTAGTTAAAGCTGCACAGTGTGTTAGTTAAAGCTGTACAGTGTGTTAGTTAAAGCTGCACAGTGTGTTAGTTAAAGCTGTACAGTGTGTTAGTTAAAGCTGCACAGTGTGTTAGTTAAAGCTGCACAGTGTGTTAGTTAAAGCTGCACGGTGTGTTAGTTAAAGCTGCACAGTGTGTTAGTTAAAGCTGCACAGTGTGTTAGTTAAAGCTGCACAGTGTGTTAGTTAAAGCTGCACAGTGTGTTAGTTAAAGCTGTACAGTGTGTTAGTTAAAGCTGCACAGTGTGTTAGTTAAAGCTGCACAGTGTGTTAGTTAAAGCTGCACAGTGTGTTAGTTAAAGCTGTACAGTGTGTTAGTTAAAGCTGCACAGTGTGTTAGTTAAAGCTGCACAGTGTGTTAGTTAAAGCTGCACAGTGTGTTAGTTAAAGCTGCACAGTGTGTTAGTTAAAGCTGCACAGTGTGTTAGTTAAAGCTGCACAGTGTGTTAGTTAAAGCTTCCCAGTGTGTTAGTTAAAGCTGCACAGTGTGTTAGTTAAAGCTGTACAGTGTGTTAGTTAAAGCTGCACAGTGTGTTAGTTAAAGCTGCACAGTGTGTTAGTTAAAGCTGCACAGTGTGTTAGTTAAAGCTGCACAGTCTGTTAGTTAAAGCTGCACAGTGCTGTTTCAGTAATTTTAAATTGATATCGCATTTTCCTATGAATAGTGTTGAATTCATGGGCGGCCGATTTTTCAAACACGGGTGGGAATGATCACCAATTAAAAAAAAAAAAAGTACTTGGCCTAAGCCTGACGTCGGTGTCCGTGGGTGGCCATTTGCTAAAACAATCCCGGGGCTGGTGGGTTAGGGATTAATGGTTTAAGGGGATTGGGATTAGAACCCACAAGTGCCACACACTCGCGCATCATTAGGGATTAGCGGCAGAATTATCTCAAACTCTGATTGCCCGCCATCTGTAACCCACAATTAAAGAAATACTTAACAAATGTAATTTGAAAAAGGAAAACCTCAAAATAAATACATCTACTGAGACACATATTCTCCACATCAATGCGCATATGAAGGTAAAGAAGCCATCCAATCTATCCATCATTTGTTTGGGGGATATTCATATTTTATTTATTCTGTTGAATTGGTTGCTTTTATTGAAGCTGGAAGCCTGGTCTTCCGACAGTGACTGCTGTGACCTTACATGTTGCCAGGACTTAAAACTCCAACAACCAACCAAACCGGAAGTGACTAAGCAGCGACTATTTCCGCTAAGACTGTCACGTGACCCAACTCAGCGAGCTGTGGGCGGCACTAGTACTAGATACAAGCTTCACCCCACTGGTCCCGTCCTGATATGACCTAAGATGTTGCTAGGACGTAAAACAACAAACAAATCACCCCACTGGGAGATCAGGCTGCAAGCACCATGACCCGATACTTGCAGCAGGGGCGAATGACAACGTAGTCTAAATACGGGCGAATATTGCTTTAGTGTGGAACAGCAAGTGGAATCCCTGGTTCCAGTATCAAATGGCTACTTATATCGGCACAGAGTTGGTGAAGTGAGAGAGAATGCAAAAAGACAAGATGGCAGTGATGGAATGCTGTTGATTTCATTTTTAAAGTTCATTAAACTACAAGTTTTATTATATTTTTCAACTCAAAAGTAGCTGGTAAATAATGAAGACGTATGTATATGAAGAATATATTTTGCTTCTTAAAACGTTAAATTAAGAATTTATCCGCTGATTTCATTTACTCAGCCTTTCACCACTTTTTCTAATGGGTTGTTTTTTACCGCTACTGCGAGTATGGGGTGAATCTTTTATCTACACGTATACATGGTCGTGTTTATTACTACTGGCCCTGTCACATTACGACGTTTTGGCCCAACGAGGGTCGACGCGTGCTGACGTGTTGCAATTTTGGGCAAAACGTCGGTACATCTCCGGTATGTTACCGGTACGTTACCGGGGCGTTTCCTGCGTGTCGGTACATAGCAACGTGTGAATGCAGACGTCGGCGGCTGTCAGCGTGCGTCGGTCCGCGGCGAAAGTTTTGTGCTTGCACACAACTTTCGGCGCGGACCGATGCGCGCCGACGGGTTGGAGGGGGCGTTACGGACGCGTTACCAAGACGTTGATACCTGTTGGCGGCGCGCCGGCCGAACGCTGGTAGACCGTTGATCAACGTCGGTTAACGTTGGCTTTTTTTCCGTCGGCGCATCTGCAAAGTCCCGCCAGCGGGTTCCCAGCGTGCCATCAGCGTGTTATCGGCGCGTTGTCAGCGCTCCACCAGCGTTTGTCAGCGCGTTGGACGTGTTGCCGGCGTGCCTGGACACGTTGGCGGCGGGTCTGGATGCGCTGCCGGCGCATCTTGACGTGTTGGGGGTGGGTGTGTACGGATTCACACAATACTAACACGATACCAACTCGCTGCCTCCATGCTGTCAATGCGCCGACAGCGCGCCGACAGCGCGCCGACAACACGCTAACAACACGCTGGGAACCCGCTGGCGGGACGTTGACACTTTCGTCTGCCGTGCGTCGAACCTCGTTGGCTGCGCGCTAATACCATGCTACTAACCCGTCCAGTTTTCTCCCAAAACGCCGAAAAGTTGGACGTCTCTTGACGGGTTGCAAGTATTTTGTGCGTTGCCGGCATGCCGGCAGAAACGTTGTAATGTGACAGGGGTATAAGGCATGATAACATTCAAAACCAGTGGTCCACAACTGGTTCATCAAAGACTGTAGTATGTGTGTCCTGTCTGTGGGAAAGTGCACCTAACAGACCCATTGCTGCTTATCGGAAAGCAAGGCCTATGTGGGGGGCAGCGGGTTTCCTCCAAAGAAATATGTCAGAATGACCACATGTTTGACATCCAATAGCCGATGATGAAAATCAATGCACTCTAGACGCGTCGTTAAATTAAACAAGTTTTTTGTTGTTGATAACATTCGAAGTTACTGACGCAGATGATGACGTTAAAATAAAGGTGAACACGTTTGAGGGTTTCTTCATTGTTGAACGCCGTGGTTGACAAGCTGCGGGTGGTGTTACAGTCGTGTCGTGGATTAGCACTTAATTAAACACACAGCTCCAGGCACGACCGTAGACGCAGCAACCAGTTACTGCACATGCGCACAACTACGTCTTTGTGACGTCACGTCACGGCTAGGCTGCAGCTCAATGCCAGGGTGTGTGGGGGTGTGGGGGTGTGGGGGTGGTGTGGATGTGGTGTGCGGGTTAGTGGGTGTGGGTATGCGTGTAGGTGTGGATATGGATGTGGGGGTCATGTGGGTGGGTGGGTGGGTGTTGGGGTTGGTGTGGATGGGTGGGTGTGGGGTATGGTGTGGATTTGGTGTTGTGGGTATGGGTGTGTGTGTGTGTTTGGTGTTGTGGTGGTGTGTGGGTGGGTGGGTGTGGGGGGGGGTGTGGTGGTGGGTGGGGGTTGTGTGGGTGTGGTGTGGGTTGTGGGGGTTGTTGGGTGTGTGTGGGTGTGGGGGTGTGTGGGTGGGTGGGTGTGGGGGGTGGTGTGGTGGTGGGGGTGTGGGGTGTTGTGTGGTGTGGGTGTGTGGGTTAGTGGGTGTGTGTGTGGGGTAGGTGTGGATATGGATGTGGGGGTCAGTGTGGGTGTTGTGTGGGGGTGGTGTGGATGGTGGGTGTTGGGTAGTGGTTGGATGTGTGGTGGTGTGGGTTAGTGGGTGTGTGGGGGTGGGTGTGGTGGTGTGGGGGGGGTGTGGTGTGGGTGTGGGGGGTGTGGGTGGGTTGGGGTTGGGGTGTGGTGTGGTGTGGTGTGGGGTTGTGGGTGTGTGAGTGGTGTAGTGTGGATATGGATGTGGGGGGTAGTGTGGGTGTGTGGGTGTGGGGGGTGTGGATGGGTGTGGGTGGGTTTGGGGTAGTGGTGTGGGTGTGGTGTGCGGGTTAGTGGGTGTGTGTGGGGGTTGGTTTGGGTGTGATATGGATGTGGGGGTCAGTGTGGGTGGGTGGGTGTGGGGGGGTGGTGTGGATGGGTGGGTGTGGGGTAGTGGTGTGGATGTGGTGTGCGGGTTAGTGGGTGTGTGTGTGGGTGTGGATGTGGATGTGGGGGTCAGTGTGGGTGTATGTGTGTGTGGGGTGAATGTAGGTGTAGATGTGGGGGTCAGTGTGGATGGGTGGGTGTGGGGTAGTGGTGTGGATGTGGATGTATGGGTGGGGTATGGTATGTGTGTGGGTGGGTGTGTTGGTGTGGGTGGGGGTTGGCGTGTGTTGGTGGGTGTGTGTCTGAGTGGGTGAGAGTGGATGTGATGTGGTTGTGGGTGGTGGGTATGGGGGGGGTGGGTGTGCAGACTATTGTACTAATACTAGGCACCCAGTTTCAGATTGTGAACCAGTTTCAGTTTGTGAACCAGTTTCAGATTGTGAACCAGTTTCAGTTTGTGAACCAGTTTCAGATTGTGAACCAGTTTCAGATTGTGAACCAGTTTCAGATTGTGAACCAGTTTCAGATTGTGAACCAGTTTCAGTTTGTGAACCAGTTTCAGTTTGTGAACCAGTTTCAGTTTGTGAACCAGTTTCAGGTTGTGAACCAGTTTCAGATTGTGAACCAGTTTCAGATTGTGAACCAGTTTCAGATTGTGAACCAGTTTCAGAATGTGAACCAGTTTCAGATTGTGAACCAGTTTCAGATTGTGAACCAGTTTCAGATTGTGAACCAGTTTCAGTTTGTGAACCAGTTTCAGATTGTGAACCAGTTTCAGTTTGTGAAACAGTTTCAGGTTGTGAACCAGTTTCAGATTGTGAACCAGTTTCAGATTGTGAACCAGTTTCAGTTTGTGAACCAGTTTCAGATTGTGAACCAGTTTCAGTTTGTGTTTTGTGGTTTTTTGGTTTGTGTGAACCAGTTTCAGTTTGTGAACCAGTTTCAGGTTGTGAACCAGTTTCAGATTGTGTGAACCAGTTTCAGATTGTGAACCAGTTTCAGTTTGTGAACCAGTTTCAGATTGTGAACCAGTTTCAGATTGTGAACCAGTTTCAGTTTGTGAACCAGTTTCAGTTTGTGAACCAGTTTCAGGTTGTGAACCAGTTTCAGATTGTGAACCAGTTTCAGATTGTGAACCAGTTTCAGATTGTGAACCGTTTCAGATTGTGAACAGTTTCAGAATGTGAACGTTTCAGATTGTGAACCAGTTTCAGATTGTGACAGTTTCAGATTGTGAACCATTTCAGATTGTGAACCAGTTTCAGATTGTGAACCAGTTTCAGATTGTGAACCAGTTTCAGAATGTGAACAGTTTCAGATTGTGAACCGTTTGTTGTGGTTTTTGTGGTTTGTTGTGGTTTGTTGTGGTTTTTGTGGTTTGTTGTGGTTTGGTGGTTTGTGTGGTTTGTTGTGTTTGTTGTGGTTTGTTTGTTGTTGTGGTTTGTTGTGTTTGTTGGGTTTGTGGTTTTGTTGTGTTGTTGAACCAGTTTCAGATTGTGAACCAGTTTCAGATTGTGAACCAGTTTCAGATTGTGAACCAGTTTCAGATTGTGAACCAGTTTCAGATTGTGAACCAGTTTCAGATTGTGAACCAGTTTCAGATTGTGAGTGACTGTTGATGCGATCTCTGGTCATGCAGGTATTTATTGTTAAATCGTTGTAAATCACCGAGAAGACGAATAGTCACGGCACGGAAAGCACCTCGTAATAGAGATTTAATTGAATATTACTCAGGTTAAAACGTAGAAGGTTAGATTAGTTAGGGGCGATGCTTTGTGACGTCACGTCCGTCTCAGGGTTGAAGGTGATTGCGTGACGTCATCATGTAGTGGGGTCGTCGGGTGACGTAACTCCTGCAGGCGTCTGTGATCAGCTGATCGTGTCAGGATTCCAGCAACATTCTGATCAATTAATAACAAAATAAAGCAATATTGAAAGACATTTCAAGACTTAAAATGACGTGAAAATATATTTGATTATATTTGATTATATTTGATTATATTTGATTATATTTGATTATATTTGATTATATTTGATTATATTTGATTATATTTGATTATAGTCTACAATCGTTGATTAAGATCGGTACATTTCAACCAATGTCCCTCATTGCCTGGTCCCAGCCCTAACCCTGGTCATGCCAAGTGTGAGGCTCTGCCCTGCCCTGCGCTGCCCTGCCCTGCCTAGCCCTGCTCAGCCCTGCTCCGTCCTGCTCTACTCTGCCCTGCCCTGCTCTATCATACCCTGCCCTACTCTATCCTACCTTGTCCTGCTCTATCCTGCCGTTCTCTGCCCTGTTCCGTCCTGCTCTACTCTGCCCTGCCCTGCTCTATCCTACCTTGTCCTGCTCTATCCTGCCCTGCTCTGTCCTGCTCTACTCTGCCCTGCCCTGTCCTTCCCTGCCCTGCTCTGTCCTGCTCTACTCTGCCCTGCCCTGCTCTATCCTACCTTGTCCTGCTCTATCCTGCCCTGCTCTGTCCTGCTCTACTCTGCCCTGCCCTGTCCTGCCCTACCCTGCTCTGTCCTGCTCTACGCTGCTCTGTCCTGCCCTGCCCTGCTCTGCCCTGCCCTGCTCTGTCCTGCTCTACTCTGCCCTACCCTGTCCTTCCCTGTCCTGCTCTACTCTGCCCTGCCCTGCCCTGCCCTGTCCTGCCCTACCCTGCCCTGCCCTGCCCTGCCCTGCTCTGCATTGCTCTGCTAAAAGAAATTGACAATCCATTAATATGATATAGATAAAGCACAAGTTGGGTCACGTGACGCCTACGATGTTCTGCCATACACGATATATTGGTTTGAATGATTTAGTAAGCTGATAATGTGTTTACACCAATGTTAACCTTCCACCTACCTCTTTGAAACGGCTGAGGTACTCACGCCATGTGTTCTAGGATCCTGTCATCTACACTCATTGATATATTATAGTTTATACCTAAAGCTGTGGTCAATTAAATGTCTTAAAATGTTCATATTTAATCAAATCATTTAGCCTGCTTAAAGCTGCATAGTCCGATGAAATATAAAATTTTCAAAACCAAACCCATTATCTAGGTTTGATTTGACATATCTAACTTAGATACTGATGCACTTATTAAGCATTTGTTTCTGCGTAGAAGGCAATACTGAGTCAATTTAACAGAACCTGTTACTGCAGAAGTCTATGGTGTCAGAGTTTTTCATGTTTGCACTCAAAATATCTCAAAAGTTTACCATTTGAAACAAAAGTAACTTTGAACTAGTGTAAAGTAGATACTAGTGATCGATCTAATATATTTATCTCAGAAAAAATACAGAAATTCAAAACCATCGGACTATGCAACTTTAAGTTTGGGTTCGTCCTAAGCTTTGCATTATTTTCAGGTTTCAGGCAGATATTCGGTAACGATTGAGTTAATATAAGTTGTTACTGCAGAAGCCTATGGTGTCAGAGGTTAGGCGTGCTTGCCAAAATTTAGTTGGCATGTTTGTACTTCAAATATCTCAAAAGTTAGCTATTTAAAGTAAAAATAACTTCAAACTAAAAAGTAAGGTAGATTATAACAATCAATGTAATATAGTTATCTCAGAAAATGACAGAAACTCAAAACCAGCAGACCACGCGACTGTCCCACCAGTCAGTCACGTGACTGTCACGTGACTGCCCCACCAGTCAGTCACATGACTGCCACACCAGTCAGTCACATGACTGTCACGTGACTGCCCCACCAGTCAGTCACGTGACTGTCCCACCAGTCAGTCACATGACTGTCACACCAGTCAGTCACGTGACTGTCACGTGACTGCCCCACCAGTCAGTCATGTGACTGTCCCACCAGTCAGTCACATGACTGTCCCACCAGTCAGTCACATGACTGTCACACCAGTCAGTCACGTGACTGTCACGTGACTGCCCCACCAGTCAGTCACATGACTGTCCCACCAGTCAGTCACGTGACTGTCATGTGACTGCCCCACCAGTCAGTCACATGACTGCCCCACCAGTCAGTCACGTGACTGTCACGTTACTGCCCCACCAGTCAGTCACGTGAGTGCCACACCAGTCAGTCACATGACTGCCCCACGAGTCAGTCACGTGACCGTCATGGGACCGCCCCACCAGTCAGTCACATGACTGCCACACCAGTCAGTCACATGACTGCCCCACCAGTCAGTCACGTGACCGTCATGGGACCGTCCCACCAGTCAGTCACATGACTGCACTCACCAGTCAATCACATGACCGCCCTCTCTCTGTGCCCCAGGTGAAGACGTGGTTCCAGAACCGGCGCATGAAGCACAAGAAGCTGCAGCGCAAGTCGCAGGACGACGATGATGTCACCAAGGGAGCCGACAGCGGCGACGACACGGACGCACCGCTCGATGACAGTCGCGACGACGTCGACGATGACGTCAGCAACGATGTCAGCAACGAGGGCAGCCGCCATCATCAGGCGCCGCCCGACTACGGCCGGGGTAACGTGATCGCGTCACGTGACGTCACGGGAGGCGACGACGAGGAGATCGACGTCGTGTCGGACAGCGACGACGTGAACTCGCTACAACGGAGTGCTCACTAGCCGTCACGTGACGTCACCGCGTCACGTGACATCACTGCATCGCCCTTCTGTATATAAAATGGACACCGTGTCTGACCCTTAGGATGGACACTAAGTGACTGAGGATGCGTCACAGTGGGGAAACAGTTGTGACATCAGACACGTCACAGTGGACAGACAGTTGTGATGTCAGGAAGCGTCAAATTGGGGAGACAGTTGTGACGTCAGGACACATCACAGTGGAGAGACAGTTGTGACGTCAGGACACATCACAGTGGGGAGACAGTTGTTTGTGATGTCAGGACACACCACAGTGGGGAGACAGTTGTGTGTGACGTCACAACGCATCACAGTGGGGAGACAGTTGTGTGTGACGTCAGGATGCATAACTGTGGGGAGACAGTTGTGACGTCAGGATGCGTCACAGTGGGGAGACAGTTGTGACATCAGGACGCGTCACAGTGGGGGGACAGTTGTGTGTGACGTCAGGACGCATCACAGTGGGGAGACAGTTGTGTGCGACGTCAGGACGCGTCACAGTGGGGAGACAGTTGTGACGTCAGGACGCGTCACAGAGGGGAGACAGTTGTGTGTGACGTCAGGACATGCCACAGTGGAGAGACAGTGTGTGACATCAGGACATGTCACAGTGGGGAGACAGTTGTGACATCAGGACGTGTCACAGTGGGGAGACAGTTTTGTGTGACGTCAGGACACACCACAGTGGGGAGACAGTTGTGACATCAGGACGCATCACAGTGGGGAGACAGTTGTGTGTGATGTCAGGACGCGTCACAGTGGACAGACAGTTGTGACATCAGGACGTGTCACAGTGGGGGACAGTTGTGATGTCAGGACGCATCACTGTGGGGAGACAGTTGTGTGTGACGTCAGGATGCATCACAGTGGACAGACAGTTGTGACATCAGGACACGTCACAGTGGGGGGACAGTTGTGTGTGACGTCAGGACGCGTCACAGTGGAGAGACAGTTGTGACGTAAAGACACATTGTGTGGTCAGGCGGCGCCTGGTGTGTGGGGAGGTCATCACCGTGACATCGTGGTCACGTGGCACGTGGTCACATGGTCACGTGGTCCATGTTGGGCAGGTGTTACCAGCCTGCTAATGCTATCACCTTGTCACTGGCGAGCTGGTCCAGGCTGCTATTTATAGATGCACTATATAATATGTGACTAAGTAATATATTATATCTAGCAACATAATATATATATGTATATATTCTATGTAATGTAATATATTACCTGTACATATTATAATCATATATACATAATATATGATATATGTAAATAATATATCATGTATATAATATAATATATACATGATATATTATGTAATATTATGTAATATATATATATAATATTATATATACTATGTATATATTATATGATTATATGTTTATATATAATATATATTATATGTATATTATATATTATATATATTACAATTATTACATATATTACATATATTACATATATTACATGTATTACATATATTACATGGATTATATATAGTATATATATTATATACAGTATATACATTATATACATTATATATATTATTTACAGTACATATATTATATATTAATTATTATATACACTATATATTATATAAATTATTCATAATATATATAATATATATTATATATATTATATCTGTTACATATATAACATTATATATATAACATACTCACACCGGAATGCAGAGACAATCCCTCTACAATGGACTGTGACGTCACACTTGCTCTGTGTACCCAGCCGTGACGCCCTACACTAGTCGTCTGTGAAAGGTACAGAACGATCAAATGCCATCTCTGAGCAAATGTCAAAGGTTTTCAACACTCAATTTAACAATGTAAGTCAAACCCCATATTTATTGGTCAGTATTGTGTGTATGACAATTTTCATCGTCTCTATATACATATATATATATATATATATATATATATATATATATTTATCTTGGTTGGCTGTTTTTGACGACCTTGATGTCTGTTGTGTAGTTAGTTAGTTCTTCATTACATTTCCATCTTGATTCATTGAATTGAATTCATCAAATATCATAGATTGAGGACAGCTTAATTGTGCTTAGAGCTGTGTGTATCAGGCAACAGTTTGATACATTACAGTATCACTCTTTGGATAAAGATTTGGTGAATATCGGCGCATACACCCTGTTGATTATCTTCAGAAGCAGCCCAGTTTAATCTATACTTACAAACATATTATACCAGAGTTTACGTGCTATGTACGAAGATATATGTGTGACTGCTTACCTCATCAATAAATATAGGTCAGGCGAAAACTCACGTCAACGACAATCTAACAATGTAGTTTAAATAACAGATTTCTACCTGAAAATAATTTTAATTCTCACTAATTCCACTTTTCATATGATAACATGGTTATGGAGCAATAAACAAAAGAGTAGGAATATACCAAAATTAACTTTTTGAAGGTTTGAGTGGAGTGTTTATCTACATTTTTGGATTGGCGTTTACATGGTTTTGCAACTGAACTCTTTGTATATATAATATATTATATATGCTATATATAATGTAATATATTTAGTATATTATATGCTATAATATATAATATATGTTATACAGTATATATTATTATATACATATTAAGCAAATTATGTATGTTATATATCACATGTTATATATCATATATATGATATATTATGAAATGAATAGTATATGTAGTATATACAATAATATATATAATATATCATTTATAAGATATAATATGTATGACTGGTATATGCATGTGTGTCTGCTGCCACACTCTCACTGTCACACTGTCACAGTCACACTCACAGTCACATCGTTACACTGTCACACTGTCACAGTCACACTGTTACACTGTCAGAGTAACACTGTCAGAGTCACACTATCACAGTACACTGTCACAGTCACACTATGACACTGACACATCGTCACATTGTCAGAGTCACACTGTCACACTGTCACTGTCACACTGTCACAGTCACACTATGACATTGTCACACCATCACACTGTCACAGTCACACTGTCACTGTCACACTCTCACAGTCACACTATCACACCGTCACCGTCACATTGTCACACCGTGACAGTGTCACAGTCAAGTGGGTAGGTGTGGCTCTTCTATAGACCAGCTCGATCAGGTGTGTTGTACATTAATCACTACAAACTATCTGTACGTATTCTTAACAGCTGTGAGTTCAATTTGCTGAAACTTTCAAGGACCTGACTATTTTGTAACAACTATGTAACAATTATTCGAATAACGAACACATGTCTGGTTCATGTGACTGGAAGTGAAGGAATGATCTCAGCACTGACTATCGCTTCATTTTGCACAGTCATTATTATATAAAAGATTCACCCCATACTTGCAGTAGGGATGAACGACAACATAGTCTAAATACGGGTGGAAACTGCTTTAGTATGGAACAGGAAGTGGGATTCAGTATCGAATGGCTACTTATATCAGCACATAGTTGGTGAAATGGGAGAGAATGCAAAAAGATGGCGATGATAGAATGCGGTTGATTTGACTTTTAAAGTCTATTAAACTACATGTTTTATTAAATTTTTCAACTCAAAACTAGCGGGTAAATATTACTATATATCATGTGACAAATATAATTTGCATCCTAAATTAAGAATTTACCAGCTCGTTTCATTCACCCGGCATGTAGATATTTATCGCCAGCTTTTATATAGGGTCGTTCTTCACTCCTACTCAGGCTACTGCAGTATGGGGTGAATCTTGTATCTAAGTCATTATGTGGTTACAAATGAACGCATTTACTCTCATAGTTGGGTGCTTGGGTTGTGTGTGTTACACATGCTGCCACCTAGTGTCTACTGCAGGAAGCTGTGAGTTGGCTACATTTCAATTGGACATTATTCACGATGTCAATAAAACTGTCGGTGAGGTGAAACTGTGTAGGCACAATGTAAAATGAGGATTACTTCCGGTGTCCCCTCGTCACGTGACCCCGGGTTCCAGTCCACCCAATATTTTGTGTTCAAATTAAATAAAAGAAGTGTGGAACCCTGACCCCATTCACAGCGCCACCTGTGAGTTGACCTCATTAAGTGCCGACACTAGTTCCTCCGCCCACCGTCCCATTCACAGCGCCACCTGTGAGTTGACCTCATTAAATGCCGACACTAGTTCCTCCGCCCGCTGTCCCATTCACAGCGCCATCTGTGAGTTGACCTCATTAAGTTCCAACACTAGTTCCTCCGCCCACCGTCCCATTCACAGCGCCACCTGTGAGTTGACCTCATTAAATGCCGACACTAGTTCCTCCGCCCGCCGTCCCATTCACAGCGCCACCTGTGAGTTGACCTCATTAAGTGCCGACACTAGTTCCTCCGCCCGCCGCTGGGGCCACCACAATGTCAGCAGATAGAAATAAGATTTCGTCTTTTCGGAGTTCCTCATTATGAAGCCATCTCTGTTTACTTTTCCATGATCACTCATTTTAAAGCGATTTCTCACTCCCAACTCATTGATTGTCAAATGTAGCTATTTTAGAATACATACATCGCCACAAAAAAGCAGGTGCCATTGAACTTGGAGCCACTTGGTGTCGGTGTTGCAGTTTCCGCGGTACACCAGTTTGCGAGGGACACATACATTCGAATGCATTGTCAATGGCCGTGAGCAAATCTTCATACAGAAAAAGTCAAATATCTCTCAAATTACACCACCTAGAAACAAACTGCTTGGCACACATACAGAAAACATATTCAACAAACAGATTATATTAAATTTATAAGGTTAGGGTTCTTGATTTCTATTAATTTTGAATAAAACTAATGTTTTGCACTGCGCGTACCGTCAAACTCAAGGCATTGTCAATGGTCGCGAGCAATCTTCATACAGAAAATACAGAAAAAGTGAAATATCTCTAAAACCACACCACCTAGAAACAAATCGATCGGTACACATATAGAAAACATCTTTACCAAAAACATTATATTAAATTTAGAAGGTTAGTGACGATGCTGTTAGATTTTGATGCAAGCGCAGAAGTGATGTGTCCCTCGCAAACTGGCGTACCTCAGAAACTGCAACACTGGGTCTCCGCATCAGATTGAGTCTAGTCAAAATGAAGAGTTCAGATGCAAAACCCAGTAAACGCCAATCCAAAAATGTCATTAAAATATCAAATCTTTACCGGAAAATTATTTTAATTCTCACTCATTCCACTTTTTGTGTGTGATGACATGAATATGAAGCACTGAAAAAAAAAGTAGGAATGTGAACAAATTAACATTTTGAAGGTTTGATTCCAGTGTTTATCCTCATTTTTGTGTTGGCGTTTTATGGGGTTTTGTGGCCGAACTCTTCAAATGTCCTCATGTCAGCAGGGAGAGTCAAGGTAAAGCCTCACTTCCATTGTCATTATCGGTGTCACACATTCTCCTCAGCATTGGTTTCTATGGAAGCATATTGTAACGTGCCACGTGAGGCAGCTGGTGTTAATGTCACAATGAATAGAAATTAAAGTCATTATTTATTGTTGAAAAAATATCATGTTTGTCTTTTACTTTGCATTGTGAATACGGAGTGTGGTTTGTTCGTTACACAAGATCAGCTTGGATTTGGTGAGTAGTTCCTCCCACGCCCCCACCCCCTACCCCCACCCCTACCCAGCCACTTCAGTCACACTACGCTTGTGACCACCTTGCGACCACCTTGCGACCACCTTGCGACCACTTTGTGACCACCTTGTGACCACCTTGTGACCACCTTGTGACCACCTTGTGACCACCTTGTAACCACCTTGTGACCACCTTGCGACCACCTAGCGACCACCTAGCGACCACCTAGCGACCACCTTGTGACCACCTTGTGACCACCTTGTGACCACATTGGTTTGACTCGACCAGGGTTCGAACCTACAAACTCATGGGTTCGGATCTCCCATCTTCCAAAACAGGAGACGGATGCTCTACTCATTCGGCCACACCATCTGGTAGTACACACAAGTACCTACACAAGTACACACACATACATACATACAAAACTACACACACAAATAAATACACAAGTACACACACATACATACAGACAAAAGTACACACACAAATAAATACACAAGTACACACACATACAGACAAAAGTACACACACAAATAAATACACAAGTACACACACATACAGACAAAAGTACACACACAAATAAATACACAAGTACACACACATACATACAAAAGTACACACACAAATAAATACACAAGTACACACACATACATACAGACAAACGTACACACACAAATAAATACACAAGTACACACATACATACAAAAGTACACACACAAATAAATACACAACTACACACAAACACATACAAAAGTACACACACAAATAAATACACAAGTACATTCATACATACAAAAGTACACACACAAATAAATACACAAGTACACACACATACATACATACAAAAGTACACACACAAATAAATACACAAGTACACACACGTACATACATACAAAAGTACACACACAAATAAATACACAAGTACACACATACATACAAAAGTACACACACAAATAAATACACAAGTACACACAAACCCATACAAAAGTACACACACAAATAAATACACAAGTACACACACATACATACAAAAGTACTCAGACAAATAAATACACAAGTACACACAAACATGTGCACAAATACATACACCCACAGTCATACTCAGTCACAGTCAGTCACACTCACAGTTATACTCACAGTCACACTCAGTCACACTTAGTCACACTCATTCACAGTTACACCCAGTCACACTCACACTCACATTCACGCTCAGTTACACTCACAGTCACAATCAGTCAAACTCACACTGACAGTCATACTCACTCACAGTCACAATCACAGTCAGTCACACTCACAGTCACACTCACAGTCACACTCACAGTCACACTCACAGTCACACTCACAGTCACACTCACGATCACACTCAGTCACACTCATACCCAGTCACAGTCACACTCACATTCACACTCAGTCACACTCACAGTCACAATTAGTCAAACTCACACTGACAGTCATACTCAGTCACAGTCACAATTACAGTCAGTCACACTCACAGTCACACTCACATTCACACTCACAGTCACAATCAGTCACACTCACATTCACACTCACAGTCACACTCAGTCACAATCACATTCACAGTCAGTCACACTCAGTGACAGTCACAGGCACACTCAGTCACACTTACAATCCCACTCAGTCACACTCATGGTTATACTCACAGTCACACTCACAATCACACTCAGTCACACTCACACCCAGTCACAGTCACACTCACATTAATGCTCAGTCACACTCACTGTCACAATCAGTCAAACTCACACTGACAGTAATACTCAGTCACAGTCACAATCACAGTCAATCACGTTCAGAGTCACACCCACAGTCACGCTCAGTCACGCTCAGTCACACTCACACTCATGGTCACACTCAGTCACACTCACATTCACACTCAGTCACGCTCAGTCACACTAACAGTCACACTCAGTCACACTCTCAACCACACTAAGTCACACTCATTCACGCTCAGTCACACTCAGTCATACTCAAAGTCATACTCAGCCACTCTCAGTCACAGTCACACTCCACACTCAGACTCAGTCACAGTGTCACTTACACTCACACACACAGTGACACAGTCAAACTCAGTCACACTCAGTCACAGTCACACTCACAGTCACACCCAGTCACACTCAGTCACAATCACAGTCACAGTAGGTCACCCTCACAGTCACACTCAGTCACACTCACAACCACAGTCAGTCATGCTCACAGCCACACTCAGTCACACTCAAAGTCATACTCAGTCACACTGACAGTCACACTAAGTCACACTCACTATCACACTCAGTCACACTCAGTCACACTCAGTCACACTCACACTGACATTACCACCGCTCACACACATGCATCCACTGACATACTCCGTCCTGTACACAAAGTACCTCCTCACCTCCGTCCTGATATGACCTTAGATGTTGCAAGGACGTAAAACTCCAACACCCCACCTGCTCACGTTGCCGAAGCCCGGGTCTCCTCGTCTCTGCCCGTTGACGTGAACTAACAAACGACTCCCGACAAACGGAATGTCAGCCCGTCAGGGGGCGGGGCTTGGCTTCTGCCCGCCCTGCTTAGCAGCCTGTCAATCATCGCTAAGCGGTTGCGTTTAACTAAGCGACCCGTTGTGTTCCGCTGGCCATTAGCTCGTTAACTCCTTATCCAATCACAAAGTCGCCCGCCACCCGCCTCACCACCACCACCACACACCACACCGGCCAGAGTCAAGCCAAACACCAGCAGGACAGGTACTGGATCACAGCATTACTAGGGCAGGAGTCAAACCAAACACCAGCAGGATGCGTACTGGATCACAGCATTACTAGGACAGGAGTCAAACCAAACAACAGCAGGATGGGTACTGGTGCCCTGCATTACTAGGATACGGGTCAAACCAAACAACAGCAGGATGGGTACTGGTGCCTGGCAATGGCATTACCATGATATGACAAGGACTCGGTTTACTCAGTGTTGGAATAACATGCTCGAGTGGGATATCCAATTATGGTGCTACCGGTATGGTATCTCAGTGGGGCAGCACTATGAAGCACCATGATTGCGCACTATCACTATACTTAGATCTTAGATAAAATTTGAGAAGCTTCACCACCATTACCTACCTCTCCACCAAAGTCTCCGTCTTTCGTCGCCGTTGGACCGAATGCCTGCACCTAATGGCCCTGTCACACTAGGACGTAACGACGTCAACGTAGGGAGAACGTGAAGAACGTTGAACTTCTCGGCGTAGTATGCAAATTTGGGCACAAGTTGAACGTGGATGCAGCGTAGTGGACGAGAGCGTAACGTCGGTAAAGCGTAGTGATACCGTCATTCAACGAGAGAGGTCAACGTAATGACGCTCACGGAACATTATGAACGTTATTCCATCGCCAGAAGAACGTTACGTGACGTTAGCTATGTCATGAGACATTGAACGTACATTGAATGCACGTTCTCCTGACGTTCTCCTGACGTTCTCCTGACGTTCTCCTGACGTTCTTCTGACTTTCCCATTACACCACATGGACTTTTCCACCGGCTTTAATATGGGTCAACGAATGGAACGTGGTGGAACGTAGTGGAACGTAGTGGAACGTAGTGGAACGTAGTGAGGAACGTTTGCCTAACATCCGTTTAACGTCATTGACGTTCGCTGAACGTGAACAGAACGTACGGTGAACGTAAACCCTTACGTTCGAGCTACGTCGAAATTTTTGAACATGTCCAAAACCTCGACGTAACTCGACGTAACACGATGTAATGTGACGTATGTCGACGTCAGTCTAACGTCATTATGACGTCATCATAACGTAATCCAACGTACATCAACGTAATGACGAAATATCACCACGTTAGGCTCACGTTTGCTCATTACGTCGTAGTGTGACAGGGGTATAAAGGCTGCAGCTTTTGCAGCCAGTAACCGCACGTAGGTTACAAGTAACCGCACGTAGGTTACAAGTAACCGCACGTAGGTTACAAGTAACTGCCCATATGTTACAAGTAACTGCACGTAGGTTGCACGTAGGTTACAAGTAACCGCCAGTATGTTACAAGTAACCGCACATAGGTTACAAGTAACCACACATAGGTTACAAGTAACCGCCTGTATGTTACAAGTAACCATACGTAGGTTACAAGTAACCACACATAGGTTACAAGTAACCGCACATAGGTTACAAGTAACCACCCGTATGTTACAAGTAACCACACATAGGTTACAAGTAACCGCACATAGGTTACAAGTAACCGCACATAGGTTACAAGTAACCGCATGTATGTTACAAGTAACTGCCCATATGTTACAAGTAACCACACATAGGTTACAAGTAACCACACATAGGTTACAAGTAACCACACGTAGGTTACAAGTAACCGCATGTAGGTTACAAGTAACTGCACATAGGTTACAAATAACCACACATAGGTTACAAGTAACCGCCCGTAGGTTACAACCCCCCCACCCCAATCCATCCACCCACTGTCACTGCTGTCGGTACAGGGGTTTGTAACGTGGGAACGGGGTCCTGTCTGGCAAACAGTGACCTGTCTAGGAACACACTCATGGTGTTTGTGTGAGAAAAGTTAATGTTGTTTTATCTAACGATGCCTCTAGAGCGCAATGATTTTTATCATCAGCTATTGGACGTCAAACATATGATCATTCATACATATTTCTTTGGAGGAAACCCGCTGCCGTCACATAGGCTACCCTTTCCGATAAGCAGCAAGGGGGCTTTTATATGCACTTTCCCACAGACAGGAGAGCACACACCACAGCCTTTGATGAACCAGTTGTGGACCGCTGGTTGGAATGGAAAGTAGCCCAAACTGCAAATTGTTCCACTGAGCAGGATCGATCGGATGATCGGCACCTTCACAGGTGCACACTCTACCGCCTGAGCTACGTCCTCCTCCGTGTTTGTGTGACAGTAACGTGTTTAGGAACAAATTCCCTGTGTTTGTGTGACAGTAATATGTCTATGAACACGTTCACTGTGTTTGTGTGACAGTAACCTGTCTATGAACACATTCACTGTGTTTGTGTGCCATTAACCTGTCTATGAACACATTCACTGTGTTTGTGTGACAGTAACCTGCTATGAACACATTCACTGTGTTTGTGTGACGGTAATATGTCTATGAACACACTCATTATGTTTGTGTGACATTAACCTGTCTATGAACACACTCACTGTGTTTGTGTGACAGTAACCTGTCTATGAACACACTCATTGTGTTTGTGTGACAATACCCTCTCTATGAACACATTCACTGTGTTTGTGTGACAGTAACCTGTCTATGAACACGTTCACTGTGTTTGTGTGACAGTAACCTGTCTATGAACACATTAACTGTGTTTGTGTGACAGTATCCCGTCTATGAACACATTCACTGTATTTGTGTGACAGTAATATGTCTATGAACACACTCACTGTGTTTGTGTGACAGTAACCTGTCTATGAACACATTCACTGTGTCTATGTTACTGTCACTGTGTTTGTGTGACAGTAACCTGCCTATGAACACACTCATTGTGTTTGTGTGACAGTAACCTGCCT
>CM059202.1:555870-613317 GCA_030323885.1 Branchipolynoe longqiensis
TTACTTAAAGGGGCAGTAACATGACCAATACAACTTTACTTAAAGGGACAGTAACATGACCAATACAACTTTACTTAAAGGGGCAGTAACATGACCAATATAACTTTACTTAAAGGGGCAGTAACATGACCAATACAACTTTACTTAAAGGGGCAGTAACATGACCAATATAACTTTACTTAAAGGGACAGTAACATGACCAATATAACTTTACTTAAAGGGGCAGTAACATGACCAATATAACTTTACTTAAAGGGACAGTAACATGACCAATACAACTTTACTTAAAGGGGCAGTAACATGACCAATACAACTTTACTTAAAGGGGCAGTAACATGACCAATACAACTTTACTTAAAGGGGCAGTAACATGACCACACTAATTTAAAGGGCAGTAACATGACCAATACAACTTTACTTAAAGGCAGTAACATGACCAACACAACTTTACTTAAAGGGACAGTAACATGACCAATACAACTTTACTTAAAGGGGCAGTAACATGACCAATACAACTTTACTTTAAGAGGTAGTAACATGACCAACACAACTTTACTTAAAGGGGCAGTAACATGACCAACACAACTTTACTTAAAGGGGCAGTAACATGACCAATACAACTTTACTTAAAGGGCAGTAACATGACCAACACCACTTTACTTAAAGGGGCAGTAACATGACCACTAATTTTACTTAAAGGGGCAGTAACATGAGCAATATAACTTTACTTAAAGGGGCAGTACATGACAATAAACTTTACTTAAAGGGACAGTAACATGACCAATACAACTTTACTTAAAGGGGCAGTAACATGACCAATATAACTTTACTTAAAGGGGCAGTAACATGAGCAATATAACTTTACTTAAAGGGGCAGTAACATGACCAATACAACTTTACTTAAAGGGGCAGTAACATGAGCAATATAACTTTACTTAAAGGGGCAGTAACATGAGCAATATAACTTTACTTAAAGGGACAGTAACATGACCAATACAACTTTACTTAAAGGGGCAGTAACATGACCAATATAACTTTACTTAAAGGGGCAGTAACATGACCAATATAACTTTACTTAAAGGCAGTAACATGACCAATACAACTTTCTTAAAGGGCAGTAACATGAGCAATATAACTTTACTTAAAGGGCAGTAACTGACCAATACAACTTTACTTAAAGGGGCAGTAACATGACCAACTAATTTACTTAAAGGGGCAGTAACATGACCAATACAACTTTACTTAAAGGGCAGTAACATGACCAATATAACTTTACTTAAAGGGGCAGTAACATGACCAATACAACTTTACTTAAAGGGACATAACATGACCAATACAACTTTACTTAAAGGGACAGTAACATGACCAATACAACTTTACTTAAAGGGACAGTAACATGACCAATACAACTTTACTTAAAGGGGCAGTAACATGACCAATATAACTTTACTTAAAGGGACAGTAACATGACCAATACAACTTTACTTAAAGGGACAGTAACATGACCAATATAACTTTACTTAAAGGGGCAGTAACATGACCAATATAACTTTACTTAAAGGGACAGTAACATGACCAATACAACTTTACTTAAAGGGACAGTAACATGACCAATACAACTTTACTTAAAGGGACAGTAACATGACCAATACAACTTTACTTAAAGGGGCAGTAACATGACCAATATAACTTTACTTAAAGGGGCAGTAACATGACCAATACAACTTTACTTAAAGGGGCAGTAACATGACCAATATAACTTTACTTAAAGGGGCAGTAACATGACCAATACAACTTTACTTAAAGGGGCAGTAACATGACCAATATAACTTTACTTAAAGGGGCAGTAACATGACCAATATAACTTTACTTAAAGGGACAGTAACATGACCAATACAACTTTACTTAAAGGGACAGTAACATGACCAATATAACTTTACTTAAAGGAGCAGTAACATGACCAATACAACTTTTTAAGGGCAGTAACATGACCATAAATTTCTTAAAGGAGCAGTAACATGACCAATACAACTTTACTTAAAGGGACAGTAACATGACCAATATAACTTTACTTAAAGGGGCAGTAACATGACCAATACAACTTTACTTAAAGGGGCAGTAACATGACCAATACAACTTTACTTAAAGGGACAGTAACATGACCAATACAACTTTACTTAAAGGGACAGTAACATGACCAATATAACTTTACTTAAAGGGGCAGTAACATGACCAACCTAATTTTACTTAAAGGGACAGTAACATGACCAATACAACTTTACTTAAAGGGGCAGTAACATGACCAATATAACTTTACTTAAAGGGACAGTAACATGACCAATATAACTTTACTTAAAGGGACAGTAACATGAGCAATATAACTTTACTTAAAGGGACAGTAACATGACCAATACAACTTTACTTAAAGGGGCAGTAACATGACCAATATAACTTTACTTAAAGGGGCAGTAACATGACCAATATAACTTTACTTAAAGGGACAGTAACATGAGCAATATAACTTTACTTAAAGGGGCAGTAACATGACCAATATAACTTTACTTAAAGGGACAGTAACATGACCAATACAACTTTACTTAAAGGGGCAGTAACATGGCTAACCTAATTTCACTTAAAGGGGCAGTAACATGACCAACATGATTTCATTTATTCACAATTATTGTGATCAAGACTATAATTGGGACTAAGAGTATCTGCGGTCAAGCTTTTTGTTTGTTTAACGCTCCCCCAGCACAAAATGTAAACATCGGCTATTGTGGGTCATACAATGGTTAAGCATATTTGAGTAAAAAATTACATTTCAAACAGGTCAAATAGAGCAGAGGAATGTATGCCAAAAGAGCATACAACTGTGGTAAAATGACAAGTGGTAAATGATAAATATAACTGGGCAGGCCACGGTCATGCATCTGATTCACCCTGAAATACAAAATGGCTCACCATACAACACAAGCATCCCACCTAGTCGCAGTCTTGAAGGGTCCAGGGGTGTTCTGGCACACTGGTGTACTATCTAAGGACAGGGCATGGGTGAAAGGATGCTGTAACAAACCACAATGGGATGGGATCCTCTCCCGCAGGCCTGTATGTCATCTGCATAGATGTACATAGTAGGCTAAGTTATCATATACAGGTTAGGAAAAAACTTTGAAAATTAAAAAAAACTAATATAGAAACTACTAACACCCAAAACCGCAAAAGGTTGGTCCGAGAAAGATCAGGTAAACACTCCTGAGTGCGGGACCAGACCAATCCAGTATCACAGCTGTCCAGCGTTGAAAACAAGCACCCTCACGGGAGCTTATGCGTTATGGGCAGAATAAAAAGCTTGTCACCAAAAAAAAAATAATAATAATCAACAGTAAACAACTTTTCAAGTTAAAAATGGAAAATGAGTTTTTGGTCAAAACTAGTTTTCATCGAATATTTAATAATGAGTTGCGGATGGAGTTGAAACAACACCATCACACGCTCATAATGACCCTCCTCAGCTGTCAGTGACGTAGGCCAGGGAATACACACGCAGCTTGATAGGCGTTCTCTGTGACATAGATCTGAAACCCGCTTAGACCCACGGGTCACTAATTATAGAGACGCGTTAAGAAGCCGTTCACTGTAATAGAGTTCGCTAGCAGAACAACGCTGACTTTGAGTCGTCAGGCTTACTTAGGGGCCCGAGCAGACGGGATGGCCGAATGAGTTGAGCGTCCGTCTCCCATAGCGTGGTCGAGTCAAACCAATGACTTAAAGATTTATACTTGTCACTTCCTAGGCAGGCACTCCGCATTAATAGGATAGGGCAAGGACTGGTTTGTGGCTCAGTGTCAGGATTATGTGATTGAGTGGGATATCAGGTCATGGTGCTGGTGGCCTGTCCTCTCAGTGGGGCAACACTATAAAGTCGCCATGAGTGCACACTGTCACAAGTCGGTACACGTCCCGATAAGACCTTAAATGTTGCCAGGACGTAAAACCCCAACAACCAACCAACTACTTAGGGGCCGTCCAAAGTTATGACAGTGGGGGGGGTGAGCTAACAGTAAAGTATGACTTTTACTGTTTAATATATATGTTGATATTTTTGGGTGACTTTAAATTTTGTATTGTTGTACAAAAGGCCACCACATGCGGTCATTGAACATTAGTTGATTAAGCTGAGGAATTTTCAATCGTCGACAGTTGGTCTTCATTCCACTCCTCCTTGCCTATACTCGCTACGCCAAACGCCAGACTAGGTATCAATAAGTATGAATTGTTTCGTTACTGGTTTGACTAGACCAGGCTTCGAAACCAGGGGTTTGAATCCCATGACCTACAGAAATGGGCGGCGAACACTCAACTCATTTGGACACTCCATCTGGGTGTGTAGTAAAATGTTGATGTGTACTACTTGGGGGGGGGGGGCGGGGTCTGGAAAAGTAGTACTCTTCGTACTACGGTGAAAATGTTGACAACTTAACTTTGGATGGCCCCTTACACCAACATAGTTCTTAGGGGTCTTTGAAAACCTGGAAAGTCCTGGAATTTGATAACTCAGGATTCCAGGCCTGGAAAGTCCTGGAATTTGTCTAAAGGTTCTTGAAAATCCTGGAAAATGGAAAACCATGACTTTTTTTCTAAAGCCTATATTTGCCAACATGCCCAAACTGTAATCAGTGATTTGTAGTCTTTTAAGTGAATTTGTGGCTTTGCGTCTTATATATACATATATTCATCATTATTTTTCATGCTTATTTACACTTCACATCTTACACAGTGGATCGACTATGAATACGGCCGTGTTCCAGGGTACTTTAATTTAATCAAAGTCTTAAACACGTCCTGGAATTTTGCACTGAAAGATCTTGGAAAGTCCGGCAATTTGAAATGTCAAAATTGGTATGAACCTAGATAAAGGATTCACCCCGTACTTACAGTAGGGGTGAACGTCAACGTAGTCTAAATACGGACGAAAATAGCTTTAGTATGGAACAGCGAGTACAATCTCTAGTTCCAGTATCAAATGGCTACTTATATTGACACAGAGTTGGTGAAATGAGAGAGAATGCAAAAAGACAACATGGAGACAATTTCACACCGGCGATTTTAAAGTCTATGTTTTATTGTACTTTTCGAATCAAAAGTAGCAGGTAAATATTAAGATATATGTGAAGAATATATTTTGTTTCTTAAATAAAGAATTTGTCAATATCAGTTCAGTTCATTCAGAAATACAGATGATGTTTAAACGGATTAGTTGCCCGAGGCGTCACAATAAACGCCTCAGTTTTCCCACCTCCGCCTCTGTTCTTCCTTCTCGCGCATCAACACAAAGTATAGTAAAAGCTGGAATTTGGACTGTTTGCAATCTACAAACAGTCACAAAACATAAACAAGAAGCAAGAAAACCTAAATTATTACTAAGACTAAATTCCAAAGATTTGAATCAAATTGGACTAGTGCTGCCTAGTGGTGAAAACAAGTATTAACACACTTATATGTTATGAGCAAGGTAAATAAATTCATCACCAAAGAAAAAAAAAAATGTTTCCCCAGCTTTTACAACGGGTTGGTTTTCACCCCCGTGTCTACCACAGCAGTAGCGCGGTGAATCTTTTATCTAGTATGAACCTAGATAAAAGATTCACCCCGTACTTCCAGTACAGGGGTGAAAATCACCCTTATATAAAAACGGTCGAAAGATCGGGCTAATGAAATGAGTCTTTATGAGAGCCTAATTTCACAATCTAAGAAGCAACATTTATTCTTTGTATATGTCTTCATGTTTACCCGCTACTTTTGAGTTGGAAAATATAATAAAACATATACTTTAATGCAATTTAAAAGTGAAATCGACGGCGTTCTCTGGCACCCATCTTGTCTTTTTGCATTCTCTCCCATTTCACCAACTCTGTGCCGATAAAAGTAACCATTTGACACTGGTGCCAGGCATTCTACTTCTTGTTCCATACTAACGCTATTTTCGCCCGTATTTACACTACGTTGTCGTTCACCCGTGTACTACAAGTAACGGGTGAATCTTTTATCTAGTATGAACCCCTGACCCATCCCTGACTGATCATTTCCAGATGTGCCTGAAATGACGGAACCTCTCCAGTTGGTTTTCGTCACGAGTACCACAGTCACCGTCAGGTTCCATCCAACAACAGGCCTGAGACCTGACGAGTACGGAGTGGAATATGCCCGGCAGCTGAACCGGTATTACCAGCCGGGCAAGCGGGTACCTGACGACCACCACCCCGCGTTCACGGTGATGACCGATGATCTGAGACCCAACACCGGATACAAGTTCAGGGTCGTTCCTTACATGAAGGGGCTCCGGGGTGGGGAATCCAAGCCACTGTTCGTCACCACAGGTAGGCATTCTCCACCTCACAACCACGTGACTTGACCTGCGAATGGTATTTTATTTGTGGTCTCTTGTAAGGCATTCTCTGTGGCGGAGTGGTTAGAGTGTCTGACTTTTTTCTAGGTCAGACTGCTAATCTGAGGGTCGGCGGTTCGATTCCCCGTGACCCCAGCTCTGCCAATTTGGATTTCCACCGCTGTGTATAACTTACAGCGTCATCAAAGGCCGGTTGCTCTCATACCATGTGGTGTGGGAGGTTAAAAATCCCTTGGGTCGGTAAAAGTGTAGGCTCGGGCTTTCCATCGACCAGCAGTGGAGTGGGGAAGACCAGTTGTCTGTGACTGGGATTTCCCCTGCTTGGGACAACTAATGTACCAAAGAAAAAGAGAGACAAATAAGTGTTCACACTTCCTGTCTACCATTCGCTATATCGTAGGCATTCTCCACCTCACAACCACGTGACTTGACCTGCGAATGGTATTTTATTCATGGTTTCTTGTAAGAGATAACCTTGTCTGCTTAATGGTAATCAATAAAAATCTTGTTTCACTTTGTTGTGTATGTTAAAGTTGCATAGTCCGATGGTTTTGAATTTCTGTATTTTTTCTGAGATAAATATATTAGATCGATCACTAGTATCTACTTTATATTAGTTCAAAGTTACTTGTATTTTAAATGGTAAACTTTTGAGATTTTTGAGTGCAAACATGGAAAATTAGTTTTGGCAAGCTTGCCAAAACTCTGACACCATATACTTCTGCAGTAACAGGTTCTGTTAAATTGAATCAGTATTGCCTTCTACGCAGAAACAAATGCTTAATAAGTGCATCAGTATCTAAGTTAGATATGTCAAATAAAATCTGGATAATTGTTTTGGTTTTGAAAATTTGATATTTCATCGGACTACACAGCTTTAAAATGAGGTTCTGGATGTGTCTTTGCTTTTCATATTACACGAGTGATATTAATGTATTGCTCAATTTATATCAGATCTAAATTAAAAAGTGAAAAGAAATTTTTTTTCAACTCTGACATATGCACAATATGCAAACGTTGAAAGAAACATACATTTTGCTATTATTTGAAATGATTTAGGCTATTATTTGGAAAGTTTTCACTTTGGGTTTCCATGTCAGACTTTGGTGCCCAGTTTTAGAGAATGACCCTAAAAGAACAAACGCAGTATTTGTACTGCAGCTATAGGCGCTCGCTTCCTCTTTCAAATGTCAACACTATCCTAAATAATGGAATTTGATCTTAGCAGTGGACTGTTCATTGATATTGTGCTTTTTGTTGGTCTTTTTTTATCGACGATTGCTCGCGCCTGTTTACAGATGAAAGCACGCCAACTAGTCGACAGTTAATGGCTAATTAATAAACAAAAAACTGTTTTCAACTCCAATACACCATTGGTACATCTGACAATGTTATGTATTGTGATATTAGTGATATGCAGGGTTTTATTCGCATAATAAAATACACCCACATCCACATGCAACAGCCAAGACACGTGATATTAGCACTACAGGCACAGATTCATGCGAATTGCAAACTATTACCATATCAGACTGTCTCAAAAGGTGCTAAGCGATATGGGACAAAACTTTGTCCATTGTAACGATCAACATACTATCTGCTTATGCATTTTCTCAGGATAAACTGATTTGTTTTTTACATGGTGTTTCATAATCCTAATAGAATACATATTGATTTGAAGCAAATGTCTGTGTGTTTTCAGTGTGACAGTTTCTGTGCTGTTTTGTGTCAATCGTTACAATGGACAAAAACAAAAGGAGAGTTATCACCTTTTGAGACGGGCTCATATATTATTTGACGTAGGATACAAGTACTAAAAATGTTCCAGAGATGTTATTTAAATTCACAGATTGCACATCCTACCCACTTATTTTTTGTGTAAGTCTTTAATTGAGTCATAGGTCTTTAATTGAGGTCCTGGCATGATTTTGCTTGAATATGAAAATACTATTGTCACAGATGACGTCATGGAAGAAAAGGACGACTTGCCGCTGGAGGTGGGTGAGTTGTGGGCCTTTTGTTATTCTATGTCTGTAGTACATACATCAGCCACCAGGTGTCATGATAGATGACGCGACGTAAGAGAATGAACAACCAACCAGACAATGCAATTGCAGTTCGGTTCCCAGTCGAGTCAAACCAATGACTTATAGAATGTATACTTGTCACTGCCTAGCCAGGCGCTCAGGATTGCTAGGATAGGGCAAGGACTAGTTAGCTCAGTGTCAGGATATTGTGACTGAGTTTGATATCAGGTCATGGTGCCGGTGGCCTGATTTCCCAGTGGGGTAGCACTATAAAGTCACCATGAGTGCGCAATGTCACAAGTCGATACCCGTCCTGATATAACCTTAGATGTTGCCAGGATGTAAAGCTCCAAAAACCAACCAACCAACTCTCTTAAGATGTTTCGGTTAGAGTGTCTGACTTTTTTTCTAGGTCAGACTCCTAATCTGAAGGTCAGTGGTTCAATTCCCTGTGACCCCACCTCTGCCAATTTGGATTTCCACCGCTGTGTATAACTTACAGCGTCATCAAAGGCCGGTTGCTCTCATACCATGTCTATGTGGTGTGGGAGGTTAAAATTCCCTTGGGTCGGTAAAAGTGTAGGCTCGGACTTTCTATCGACAAACTGTATAATGGTGAAAACAAGTCTATTCAGACTTATCCATGACAGGCAGTATAAATCTTCAAGAAAAAATGTTCAATGTGACCCCTGACCCAAGGGAGAGCCCCACTCCCCACCCCACCCCACCCCTGGTTTGTGAGTGCAGGGCCGTGTTCAACTAGGTGCCTCAGGGGAGACTCGGAGAAATTCCTAATGCTGCGCTACTCTGAACGGTGTTTTAGCAGTTGGGTGCATCATAAATGGCAGCCTCCATAACATGCACTTCTTGCAGCCATTTGTAATTGAAAGAACAGCTCTGATTGGCTGAAACGCACGGCCGTTTTGGAGGTGTTCTCGCCTCCTACTCGAAAAGCGTGACGTCTCCGAGTCAACTCCGAAGCGCACATTGAATGTAAAATGGCAAAAAAAAGACATCGCGGAGCCGTCTAGGAGTCGACTCTGAGGCGTACTGTGAAGGCGGCCCTGGGGCCGTATGAACGAATCGGGATTAGGCTTAGCCGGAGTTAAGGCACTAGCCGCGGTTAGCTACCTCAGGGTAGCGGGGGGTTTGAAAAATGTGTGAATCGGTATGCACCAATGTTTTAGCCGCTGCGGATAGCTAACCGTGAGTTTATTTATACATTTGGGAATTCCCTCGATTTGACAATATGAATAACACCGCCAATGCGGCGCGGGCGTTAATATCGGTTCGAATTTAGGGTTAAATTGATAAGATTTCACTTATTGCGTATGTAATTCTGTTAAATATGAGAGCATTGAATAGATTTGGGCTTAATATATTCCCGCCGATTCGGCGGCGGCAGCCATTTTTAGTAGTCGTTGGACAGTATGGATATCGACGTCGAAGCGGCGGCGGCGATTTGTTTACTTTACATTCGTCGATTCGACAATATGAATAACGCCACCAATGCGGCTGGAGTGTTAATAACGTTTCGATTTTAGGGTTAATTTGATTAAATTTCATTTAGTGAGTATGTAAATGTGTTAAATATGATCACATTGAATAGATTGGCATCCATACACGCACACTACCCGCTCTGGCTAGCAGTTAAACCTGATTTGAAACTGGGGTAGCTTAGCCTAGGCTACGGTCCGCGGTTAGCGCTGGCACCGATTGATGCATACAGATTTTCCACCGTTAGCCGTGTGGAGCTACCCAAACCGCGGTTAAGGCCCTAACTCCGATTGGTGCATATGGCCCCAGATGATGCGCGTGTTGACTGAATGTGACCTTTGCAGGCACGTCTACAAGCAGCATCTACAGGAACAGTATGAGCGGCGCAGTGATAGCCCTGGTCATTCTCATCAACCTGGTCGTTGTTGTGGCTGTCGTGTCCCTCAAGGACACCTGGTCCTTCTACTCCGCAAGGTCTCGCGTCTCCCTGGTGGAGAAGGAGAGTAGGTGCAATGATTCAGCGACACGGGACACGAGTTGGTATAACTTGAAGGTTTATTATTATATTTTGTTTCTTATCATATATTCTGTTTCTGTAGTGATGGGGCGGA
Source organism: Branchipolynoe longqiensis (assembly GCA_030323885.1). NCBI lineage: Eukaryota > Metazoa > Annelida > Polychaeta > Phyllodocida > Polynoidae > Branchipolynoe > Branchipolynoe longqiensis. The sequence continues at coordinate 566,412 of CM059202.1, forward strand.
TGTACAGGTGGTGTCATGTCGGCGTCCATAGAGACGGTGTTGAGGCGGGTTGATCCGCTGTCGCAGTTTGAGCACCCTGCCAGTTTCAGCTGACTGTCAGTTTCATGCGCATGCGTCAAAATCTAACAGCATCGTCACTAACCTTATGAATTTAATATAATGTTTTTGGTAAAGATGTTTTCTATATGTGTACCAAGCGATTTGTTTCGAGGTGGTGTGGTTTTAGAGATATATCACTTTTCCTGTATTTTCTGTATGAAGATTGCTAGTGACCATTGACAATGCCTTGAGTTTGATGGTACGCGCAGTGCAAAACATTAGTTTTATTCAAAATAAATAGAAATCAAGAACCCTAACCGTATAAATTTAATATAATCTTTTTAGTAAAGATGTTTTCTATATGTGTACCAAGCGATTTGTTAATAGGTGGTGTGGTTTTAGAGATATTTCACTTCTGTATTTTCTGTATGAAGATTGCTCACGATCATTGAAAATGCCTTGAGTTTGAGTGTATGCAGTCAGCTGAAACTGGCAGGGCGCTCAAACTGCGACACTGGTGCCACACGCTGAATTACCCATGTTGCCGCCACAACATGAACAATTCTGGTATAAGTTCGAGGTTTATTGTTATATTGTGTTTCTTATCGTATCGCTACAATGTCTTGGTATCATTGGTATATTGACTTTTTGGATGATCAGCCCCAGGTGCTCGATCAATAACTCAGATTGATTGATTGATTGGTGGTTTCTTTACGACGTGTCGGCAGCATAGGTCATATTCACGGTGAGAATTGTTTGGATTTTATTCAACCATCGCTTTTACAGAATGCAAAAGCACAGAATCAATTTAGTGTCAGTAGATGCTGTGTTACATAATGTGTGGCTAAGGGAAATAGAATTTAGATCAAAGTTAAAGGTTGTTAATTGATCTAATGGGTTTAATAGACTATATGAGATGGCATAGACCAGCTGCCCTTAAAGAAAAGCTAAAATGTTTTCTTGTTTTACTTTTGTGAAAAGGAGTGTGGGAGGGATGTCCCCTTCCTCAGGCAAAGATTTTTTCTAAAACAACGTCCAAAATTAATGGATTCCGTGGCACCTGAGAGCGATGTTTTAGGTATCACCGACTTTTGAATTTTGTCAAGTGTTAGCTCTGCTTATACCTAACTATTAATGAAAAACAATAGACTACATCACGGTTCCAGCAGCGCAGTGCATTGTGGGATGCATCAGAGCAACCCCCCCCCCCCCAGAAGCACATGGCACATGCTAATACACTGGGTGCAGCTATGAAATGTGCTAGTTTCAGCTCATCTCAGCTCTTGTTTGAAACATAGGATACCAATTAAAAAAGTATATATAATAAATTAAGATATTAATCTTTTATCCAGCATTGCATTTACAGCAATATAATCAGGACATCTTATGCCATCTGCATTTAGATTTAGAAAAATCTGGGCACTCAAACTAGTGTTAGAGCCATAGCCAGAGTCAGTTTTACTTGTTTTATTCATGTTTTTATTCATATCCTATGGTTAATGACATATGTAGAAATAGAAAATGAGTAGGGTTAATCAGATATTGGTTATATATTTCTTTGAAACAAGTTGTTGTTGAAACATTTGACATTTTAATATTTAGAACAAGAATTACTTCTGGCTAATCAATGGTGATGTAAACATCAGCCTGTAAAGTGACTGAAATTGTATGTTTCTTAGCTCAAAATGCTTAATTATGGAGAGTTGTATCTTAATCATATTCATTATATTATTATATTGCATCCTTCCGTCCATTTTTGTGCCAAATTGTTATGTATTTCTATTTATTTTGAATAATATGCCAGTTTTGCCCTACACGTATCGGCAAACTCAATAGCCGTACGCCATATTCAATGCATTGTCAATGGCAGTGAGCAATCTCCATACAGAAAAAGTAAAATATTGATAAAACCACACACCACCTAGACACAAACCGCTTGGAACACATATAGAAAACATGTTTAACAAAAAGATTATATTAAATTGATAAGGTTACGGTTCTGGATTTCTATTAATTTTGAATAAAACTGATGTTTTTCACTGCGCGTATCGGCAAACTCAATGGCTGTACACCTTTGCTTTGCTCCCAACGCGGTTTTCAGCGCATGCGCAGTCAGAACCGTGATGTAGTCTATTCAGCCTGAACAGCAATCTCGCGGCTTTTAGCCACTCTCTGCCCTTCCAAACATCGCTTGGATTGTGAAAACTTTATGTTTATGGACTGTTCCCCGAAGCACCAGTTCTGGCATCTGATATATTCACCGGGCGCGGTGGCCGAATCGATAGAGCACAGGGCTTCCGTTCGGAATGTCGGGAGTTCAATTCCCGCTCCAGTCAAACTAAATGACTTACAAAATTGATACTTGTTGCTTCCTAGCCAGATGCTCGGCATAATTAGGATAGGGCAACGACTGGTTGACTGAGTGTCAGGACAATGTGACTGAGTGGGATATCAGGTCATGGTGCTGGCGGCTTGGTCTCCCCATGGGGCAGCACTATAAAGTTGCCACCAGTGCGCACTGTCACAAGTCGGTACCAATCCAGATATGACTTTAGATGTTGCCAGGATGTAAAACTCCAACAATCAATCAATCTGATATATTCAAACTCCCCACCTGTGTGACGTCATAATATTTAACCGGGACTTCATCAGGCTTTAGGGGGGGCGGGACGTAGCTCAGGCGGTAGAGTGTCCACCTATGAAGCTGTCGGTCATTGGATCGATCCTTCTCACTCTTAGTGGACCCATTTGCAGTTTGGGTTATTTCCGTTCCAACCAGTGGTCCACAACTGGTTCATCAAAGGCTGTGGTATGTGCTGTCCTGTCTGAAGGAAAGTGCATATAAAAGACCCCTTGCTGCTTATCAGAAAGAGAAGCCTATGTGGCGACAGCAGGTTTCCTCCAAAGAAATATGTCAGAATGACCATATGTTTGACATCCAATAGCCGATGATATGGAAATCAATGTGCTCTAGACGTGTCGTTAAATCAAACGAGCTTTACTCATCACGCTTTGCATCACTCTTTACAGGTACCGTTACCAAACTGTGAACGAAGGCAAAGGGTTTGCATCGTACCCACTTTGTGTTCTCTTGCATCATCAGTAGTCGGCACAGCAAGGCGCCTTGCATTAATTGCAGTGGTGATAGTAACAATTGTGATGATAAGAAGAAAAGAAGAAGAAAAAGAAGGAGATAAAAAAGGAGGAGAAGAATACAAAAAGAAAATTAAGAAAGACTGCAAGTGAGATATAGATATAGAAATATGTAGTAAGTAATAGATCAGGGATAAACAGTAAGTAAGCCATGAAACATCACAAACCAATAGGAGACGCCGTACTAAACAAACTATGCACAAAATATCATCAAGAACCAAACAAATTGGAAACTCCCCGATTTTACACCATAAAAAGGTTTACAGAAATTATTGATAAAGAAAATCAATCCATGTGGATTATGACGACTACTGCACAGCGGCAAAAACAAGTGCATGCATTTAACCGTTATAAGCATAATAAACAAACAATCACTAAAAATAAATTTTTAATTAAAATAAGTCAAGAAGAAGAATAACGGTCAACAATAACTGAATTCAGGTGCCATCCGATGCACTAAAGTCTGCATTATTTGGAAAATAAACTAACAAGTGATTTATATAACATCATAAATTGGTTTTCATCAAATTAATCAATGCGTATCTGGGTGTGTGCATGCACCTGTGTGGTCGTGTTTGGGGGTGAGAGGTGCTTAAAACATTAAATATTGCTAATGTGTTCACAACTGACTTAGCTCACAGTCGCGCCCCATCTTGATTCGAAAATGAGATTAGTTGCACAACTGATCCTAACATAACACGAGCAATGCCGTGGTTCACTGTTCTGAGCCTCGATGTGAAAGCGGATTACGTAGTGAAAGTGTTATTCCAATAAGTCTTTATGTTTCCCAACAAGGATATATTATACACCGAGAGATTCCTCCCATGGATAGTGAAAATTAGGTCTGGTTTCTGCATGTCTGATGGTTTACTGGCCACTTAGAGCAATCGCATATCTCTCAGTACTGTGTAGGAAAGGTTTGCCCATTGTTACAGCCAAACTGATATCTTTGCACCTCCAATGCTTGGAATTTATTTGAAGCAAATTTCCAAAAAAGTAATTGGGTTGAGTAAATGGGTTACCATGGAGGGTGTGTCCAGCTGTGTAGAGACCGGTGTCGCAGTTTCCACGGTCCGCATCGCTTCTGCGCATGTGTCAAAATCGAACAGCATTGTCACTAACCTTATAAATTTAATATAATGTTTTTGGTACAGATGTTTTCTATATGTGTACCAAACAATTTGTTTCTAGGTGGTGTGCTTTTAGAGATATTTCACATTTTCTGTATGAAGATTGCTCACGACCATTGACAATGCCTTGAGTTTGATGGTATGCACAGTGAAAAACATTAGTTTTATTCAAAATTAATAGAAATCAAGAACCCTAACCTTATAAATTTAATGTGTACCAAGTGATTTGTTTTAGAGATATTTCACATTTTCTGTATGAAGATTGCTCACGGCCATTGACAATGCATTTGAGTGTATGCGTACCGCGGAAACTGGCGGACGGCGGAAACTGCGACACCGGGCACCGTGGCCGAATCGGTAGAGCGTGGGCCTTGCGTGCGGGAGATCGGGAGTTCGGTTTCTGGTCGAGTCAAAGCAATGACTTATAAAATTGATACTTGTTGCTTCGCTCGTCATTATTAGGATAGGGCAAGGACTAGTTGGCTCAGTGTCAGGATAATGTGACTGAGTGGGATATCAGGTCATGGTGCTGGAGGCCTGGTCTCCGCATTGTCACAAGTCAGTACCTGTACTGATATGACCTTAGATGTTGCAAGGACATAAAACTACAGCAGCCAACCAATGAAAGTAACCCTGAGGTGTATGGGTTACTGTGAAGGGTATGGTTGGGAGAGAAACAACCCAGAACGCAGACTAAGTACACCAAAGACCGACCGCCTTTGTGAGGTGCTTAGGTCTGAGATGAGATAGACTGCTCAACCAGTGTGTGTGTTGTCTAGATGTGTTGGTTTTATTGGTGTTGGCGGGGGGGGGGGGGCTAATCACGTCTTTGACTTTAAAGCCATGAAATATTCAACCATTTTGAACTCTTCCCTCATACTGAGTCATAGCATGCCGGTGTTGCGGATTCCGAGGGACACCAGTTTGCCAGGGACACTTCCATTCAAATGCATTGTCAACGGCCGTGAGCAAATCTTCATACAGAAAAAATCAAATATCTCTAAAATTACACCACGTAGAAACAAATCGCTTTGTACACATATAGAAAACATCTTTACCATTAAGATTATATTAAATTGATAAGGTTAGGGTTCTTGATTTCTATTAATTTTGAATAAAACTAATGTTTTTCACTGCACGTACCGTCCAACTCAAGGCATTGTCAATGGCCATGAGCAATCTTCATACATAAAATACCGGAAAAGTTAAATATCTCTAGAACGACACCACCTAGAAACAAATCGTTTGGTACACATATAGAAAACATCTTTACCAAAAACATCATATTAAATTTATAAGGTTAGTGACGATGCTGTTCGATTTTAACACATGCGCAGAAGTAATGTGTCCCTGGCAAACTGGTGTCCCTGGGAAACTGGTGTCCCTGGGAAACCGCAACAACGGATATCACCCCATGTTCTGAGGACTGATCAGTCCTGGCCTTCTCTCCAGATGTCACCACCGGACTCTGCGTGGAGCCGCCACCTAGCGGAGTCCAAAGTAAACACATGGAGTGTTGGTTACGTCATCGTTTTGTAGACATTCGCATCACTTGTTTGGCGTCCAGAATAGATCTAGACACATTGGCCAACATCGATAATCACGGTTCAGAACATTCAAATCATCCCGGTTGAGAATGTTCTCTGAGGCGGAGTGGTTAGAGTGTCTGACTTTTTTCTAGGTCAGACTCCTAATCTGAGGGTCGATTCCCCGTGCCCCCAGCTCTGCCAATTTGGATTTCCACCACTGTGTATAACTTACAGCGTCATCAAAGGCCGGTTGCTCTCATACCATGTCTATGTGGTGTGGGAGGTTAAAAATCCCTTGGGTCGGTAAAAGTGTAGGCTCGGGCTTTCCATCGACCAGCAGTGGAATGAGGAAGACCAGTCGTCTATGACTGAAATTTCCCCTGCTTAAACAACTAATGGACCAAAAAATAAATTTCAAATAAAACACCTCCAGGTGTATCTAAAAAGAAAACATGGGCCGTGTGCAAAATGACCCAAGTCCATGTACCTAAACAAAACATGGGCCGTGTGCAAAATGATCCCACTCCAATACCTTACATCTTGGCAAAGACCCTATAATACTATTATTAATAAGTATTATAGGGTCTTTGATCTTGGCTGGGGGCATCAGGAGCAATGACGTCACATTTGTGCTAGTACCTGTAGTGTCGGCCTGTACTGCTACATGTAGCTACCAGTACAAGTCCCGCATGTTTTGTTTTTGGTGTTAAAAAATAAAAGTATGACCACCCAGATTAATGAAATTAACATATAACTAAACTATGCAATCATAAAATACTTTAAATCCTATCTTGCTGTAGTATTGGTCATTTAAAAAAACGAAAGGTTTTGATTAATCCACCATTTTTTCAACCCCAAGCGCATTCGTTTATCCAACCCGAGTTGGTATGATCTGCGTATGTGCAAGAATAATGGTTGGGATGATGAGAGGTGATTAATCGATGTCGGCCAATGAGTTGGTAGCATCATGGATTTTGCACACATAGGCTTACTCATTGCTTGTTTGGCAGAAGAAACCAGTAGCCTACACCGATAGCACTCCAGGCCAGCAAAGAAATATAGGATCCGTATGGGGCCCATGTAAGTTACAATATGGGACACATCGTTTTAGCAAACGGGATCCATGTGGGTTCCACATGGCAAGCCCCATATTCTATGTGATTTGTGGTTTAGATTCTGCATCGATGGGCCCATTTGGGTCTGATATGACCAGAATAGTCAGCTTGGGACCCACATGGGTCACATAAGGTTACACCCAAGTGGGTTTTTCCGGATATAGCCCATATGGGCCCTGTATACCCGTGTGTGCCTACACCGATAGCACTGGTAGGGTTATGGTTAGGGTTCTGTGGGGTTTATTTATGCTTGTTAAGAATGCCTTTGAAGCATTGGACAGGCAAATTTAATGACAAAACCGACCAGCTGAGATTCCGTGGTTTTCTTTCCTGATCTGGGCTGTATTCCTGATAAGGGGCCGTTCAAATATTACGTCACGCTAATTTTGTCAAAATTAGACACCCACCCCCTTTGTAATGCTTTGACTGACACCTCCACCCCCTAAGCTTTACGTAATATTTGAATGACCCGTATGAAGGTAATACAAATTTTAATCAGCCACATACTTTACAGAGGCATGTTATTTGAAATTCACCAACACCAGATATATAACATTGTTCAATAATGCAATACCCTTGAACTTTAAAAAAACATCTATTATTTAAACGGACCCGGTATAGGCTGCTGAGACACGAACCATGCTCCGACAAATGGTCTCCAAGCATACCTTTGCAGGTTTTCAGTTTATGTAACTGTATACGTTGGGGGAGAGTGCTGAAATTGGTTGCTCCTGTTGTGTTGTAGTTAGTCCAGCAGCACTGACAGAACAATTTTAGAATTTGCAATTTAAATGCTAAATATAAAGTTCAAATGTATATTTCTCATAACCAGCTACTTTTTGTATGAATAATTTATTAAATTATGTAGATTAATAGACTAGAAATTGAATTGAGAGCTTTCTGTGGCTGCCATCTTGGTGGTTGCCATGGAACCCCTCTAGAGGGAACCACTCTAGGTCATGTGATGAGGGAATCCCACCTATGATGTCATTCAAACATCACAGACCTCAACACTCTCCTCCCACATGTTCAGTTACATGAACTGAAAGAAGTAAGCAAAGGTATATTTGGAGAGCTTTTGATGCTGGATTCGTTTGTATCTGGGTGAGGTATACCCGGCGACTTTAAAGTTGCATAGTCTCATAAAACCATCAAATTTTCAAAATAAAAACACTTATCTAGATTTGAACTTACTTGAATAGTAGTACATTTATTATGTGTTTGTTGCTACATAGAAGGGAATACTAGGTCGATTTAATAGAACCTGTTTCTGCTCAATCCTATGGAGTGGGAGTTTTGGAAAGCACGCCAAAATTAATTAATTTTTACAATATCTTCTAAGTTAGTCATTTTATAGCAAAATTACTTCAAAGTAAGGAAAGGTAGATTATCAGGGATGAAAGATCTCCGCGATTCCGCGGATTTCCGGGATTTTTCAATCCCGCAGCACCATCAGCGTATACTAATATGTGGTGCTGAGCACTATCAGCGTACACTACTAATATTAATAAATGCTCCAAGCGCTGCAGCACTATCAGCATACACTACTAATACATGCTTCAAATGGCGCAGCACTATCAGCGTATACCAATATATATGTAACCCGACTTCCGGGAATTTTCCTCGATTCCCTGACAATGCTAAACCTATGGGCGAATATCAGCATTTCCGCTTTTTTCCCCGGAGATCACTTTCATCTCTGATCATAAAGGTGGATTATAGGTTGAAAACTCTTGATCTGCCGACCCACAAATTCAGGAGATTATGTGGCGACATGATACAGGTGTATAAATATATGCATAACCTGTATGATACATGCTGGAGAGACATGCTACCCAGACGGGGCCATCAGTTTAAGATCAATAAAATACGAGTAAACAAAAGGATAAGAGGTCATTTCTTCTCACACAGAATAGTGAATGACTGGAATTCTCTTCCACAGGATGCAGTAACAGCACCATCAATTAATGCATTTAAACGTAGGCTGGACAAACATTGACTCATGATTGAGTGAATCATCCCTGTCTCTACGAATATAAGACATCTATATAGATGTTTTTGACTGATATTACAGAGATAGAACTATAGGCCCTAGGAGCGGTGTATAGGCAAAGGTTTGCCTTCTCACTGTATAAGATATCTATCTATGACAATCAAACTATTATATTGAGCTCAGAAAATAGAAAATGACAAGCTCAAAACCATCGGACTATGCAACTTTAATGTAAATTAAAATCAAGTCATAAAATTAGTTTACAATTCTCACTGTTATTATCAATCAATCAATGGGTGCCGTCTTCTTGAAGAAGGTTGGCTGTAATGGACCTCCATCTCTTCCTGTAATTCGTTCCTCTCACGCATTCCGCATAGCTCATTGCTGTCCACTCAGTGATGTTGTCCATCCATGTTGTTCTCCTTCTCCCTCTTGGTCTTTTCCCTTCTAGCTTCCCTTCCAGTATTCTTCTCTGTGATTCCTGGTGTCGTATCATGTGGCCAAAGTATTTAATTTTTCTGTTTTTGATCTTTTGTATTATGTCTCTTTATTTTCATTCTTGTTAGGACCTCCATGTTGCTTATCATTGCTGGCCATGGAATTTTTAACATTCTTCTGTATTGCCACATTTCAAATGCCTCGAGCTTTGTTGTTATTGCTTTCTTCAAAGTCCATGTCTCGCAGCAAAATAAAAGTGTAGACCACACATAGCATTTTAGCAGTCTTTATATTTATGTCTCTAGATGTTAGTACTTTCTGCATCTTTAGAAATGTTGTTTTGGCAATGTTTATTCTCTGTTTAATCTGTTATTATTTTATCTGTTACTGTTATTATAGGAAGGTCAAAAGAGCGTTTCCACAACCAGCTACTTTGGAACCATCGACAACAATAAAATGAGCTGTAATTAAGGCAGTGTTTGGGCCATCGTCCTTTTGATCACAATTTGAATCCTCATCTAAAATAGTGGATGGAATATGTGTTACACAATGCTGGCATAAGCCATTATCATTAGCCTAGGCCTATAAAATAAAATGTTTAAAAATTAAAATTTTGAAATGGGGGGAGAGGATCTATGTAACTATTAAATATGTATATGGAAAGAAGTATTTTTGTTCTAGAATTGTACCAATAAATAATTGCTCCCTACCCCCTCCCCAATGGGGGACATTTGGCGTAGTTAATTTTTCTGACACTTGGTGGCGCGTCGGTACTAGTGGGCCTAAAAGGCCATTGACAATGCATTGAGTTTGCCGATACGCGCAGTTCAAAACATCAATTTTATTCAAAATTAATAGAAATTCAGAACCCGAACCTTATAAATTTAATATAATCTGTTTGTTGAATATATTTTCTATATGAGTTCCAAACGGTTTGTATCTAAGTGGTGTATTTTTAGAGATATTTCACTTTTTCTATATGAAGATTGCTCACGGCCATTGACAATGCATTGATTCATTGAGTTTAGGGATGTGGTGGGGGTTTAGGTGTGTGTGGGGGTTTTAGGGGTGTGTGTGGGGGGGGGGTTTAGGATGTGGTCAGAGTGTAGTGTGTGGTGGGGGTTTAGGTGTCTGGTGGGGGTTTAGGGATTGGTGGGGTTGGGGTGTAGTGTGTGTGGTGGGGGTTTATGGGTGTTGTGGGGGTGTATGTGTGGTTGGGGGTTTAGGGATGTGGTGGTGGGTAGGGTTTGGTCGGGGGTGTTTAGGGATGTGGTGGGGTGTAGCTGTGTGGTGGGGGTTTTAGGATGTGGGGGGGTTGTAGGTGTGTGGTGGGGGTTTAGGGTGTGGTGGGGTGTGGTGTGTGGTGGGGGTTTAGGGATGTGGTGAGGGTGTAGGGGTATGGTGGGGGTTTAGGGATGTGGTCAGGGTGTAGCTGTGTGGTGGGGGTTTAGGGATGTGGTGGGGGTTTAGGGATGTGGGGGTGTAAGTGTCTGGTGGGGGTTTAGGGGTGTGGTGGGGGTGTAGGTGTCTGGTGGGGGTTTAGGGGTGTGGTGGGGGTGTAGGTGTGTGGTGGGGGTTTTGGGATGTGGTGGGGGTGTAGGTGTGATAGATTATAACGATCAATCTAATATATTTACAGTCCGGTTGATGGTCGGTCCGTCCGGCTTTAGGCCGACTAGTTCAGTGGTGGCGGCAACGGCAGGAATTTGAACTAACAAATCAGATGTCCCGCATTAGGCCTATTGAGGATTTCTGTCAAACTAGTGAACCATCATGGCTGGATAGAAGCAGTTCCCTTTAGTATCAAGTGTGTGTTTCTTGAAGATTTATACTCCCTATCATGGATAAGTCTGAATAGACTTGTTTTCACCATTAGACAGTTTGTCGATAGAAAGCCCGAGCCTACACTTTTACCGACCAAGGGATTTTTAACCTCCCACACCACATAGACATGGTATGAGAGCAACCGGCCTTTGATGATGCTGTAAGTTATACACAGCGGTGGAAATCCAAATTGGCAGAGGTGGCATTTGGAATCTGACCACTGACCTTCAGATTAGGAGTCCGACCTTGACAAAAAGTCCGACCTCGAAAAAAAGTCAGACACTAACCACTTCACCACAGAGAACACCACAATATTCACTACTACAATCTAATTCTGTTATTTAGAACCATGAATATTCACTGGGGGGGGGGTGAAATAATGTTATTTAGAAGCATAACTTACTGAATATGTGAAATTCTGGTCAAATTAAACCCATTGAGTTAACGGTTCCAAAAGTTGAAAGCATTTTGGGGATTTTCTGGAGAACCTGCTCACGTAGTTCCAACTTTCAACACCAGGCGCTCAGGACATCGGTCTCTGGCTCGAACACGCTTCGGCCTCCTTTTTCAGCCCGCGCATCGTGCCACGCTGCCCAGTGTAGCTGTGAACTCCGACGCCAAATGTGACAGTTGGGACTATATCCGAGGGAGAAAATAGTTCGGAGTTAACACAGTTGTTTTAATAAATATATATGGAAGAACTACAAAACAAACACATACTTTAAATCCAGCATTCTATTTAGATCAATCTCACATGCCAATTCTTTATAACCGGGCATGTTTTAACAGATTAAAATACAACAGATGTAGTGCGTAGCGCATTGATCTGACCTACTTCCAATGTGAGTCAGACTAGTAGAGTTATGGCCGTGAAAAAATAGCAGTGATATTCCTCAGGATCCCAACATTCTGACAAGAAAACCGAACTTTTCCTACAAGGGAGCGCTTCTGACGAAATGGAATATACGTGGATCTGGAGGAGTTTATGTGTGCTGATGTGTTTAGGTAGGTTTGAACCGTGTCCATGTGGTATTATTGCCGCATGTAGCGTCTGAATGGTAGTAAACTTTAAAGTCTCGCCAAGGCTGCACCAGAGTCTCTGGCTGAGACAGTAAGAGGTGAAGCCCGACAGGTGGAGACATTTATGAACAAATATAAATATTGGCATTTTAGGTCAGTGATCATGCCTTTAACTGCCATCACATTAAACTCAACCGACTATAAAACCCACCACTGCAGTATTTCTTTCCATAAGAGCCCAATCACACACCCTTCGTCACTAGTAATATGTCGACGTTCACTTGTCGACAAGGCTGAAACTGTGGAAGTTTGTGGGTCACAGGTGACACATAAATAAGTTGGTGAAGTTTAAGTTACTGGAATAAAGTTGTCGCAGCCATTTTAGTTTGTTTACATCCTCAACTTTGGTGTGTTTTCCCATTTAGATCCCGTTCAAGTGTTCGGGATTGTGTTTAGGGGTATAATCATAATGTAGTAGTGAAGGTACGCTGTAACTGTCACAGGTGTACTCCGCTGTAGCATCTGGACTGGACTCACACTGGAGTTTAGTTTGAAAATGCAAAATCATTGAAAATGTGAAGTGCATACAATGATTTATTGATTATGATACATACTCATGATTTAATATCATTTTGAATTACGTTTAAGCTATACGGTATACCCACATGTAATTTTTTTTTTAAAACGTGCTTGCTCTTAATTAAATTAGCATACCAATCATATGGATTATGGTTAACTTAAGTTACTGTCTTAAGTCAAAAGTGCTGAGAGTGAGTGCTTAACTATCTAGTATCATCTACACAGTTTTGTAGAGAAATATTCTTTCTATGTAAGATTATTTTGTTCAGACAAATAAATATTTGGTAAAATTCAGATTTTATGATTGTTCAGTTTTCAGACCTCAATTTAACACATTTTCCCTGCCCGAAGTAGGCGATAATGATTAATGGATACCAAGTCACCATGTCCATGAATGTGCATTGTCATAAGTCGGTATCCGTCCTGATAAGACGTTAGATGCTGCTAAGACGTACACCAACAAACAAACACATTTTGGTACAAAAATCAAGTCAGTATCTCAAATATGAAATAGAACTAGAGATGTTTCATGTTAATTTTCTCATGGATGGATAGTGAAAATCACATAATTTGTCATGTTTGATATCAAATTCTTCAACAAATATTTATTTGTAGGGCCTGACAAAAATTGAGATAATAATTTATACTAGAAATAATAAGGTAAAAAAATAATGGTATTAAAATGTAATTTGACTTCAGCAGGCAGCCTCAAACATCAGGACTTAAGCATTTGCAGAATCGTGAAAAATGTGTGCAAAAAAAATCATAACCCAGGCAATAATAGACTAATTTACAATTATTATATATCTATATTTGTAATCCGAATGATAAGATTTTTCTAATTGTACCATTTGAAAACTAACTTCATGAAAAGAAAAGAAATCTGTTTGGAGAACCTATTATTAGTTATAAAGGTTGATTGATTGATTGGTGGTTGCTTTACGCCGTGTCGGCAGCATAGGCCATATTCACGGCGAGAAATGTTAGTTTTTTGTTCAAACCATCGCTTTTACATGTAAAAGCAGACAATCAATTATGTGCCAATAGACACTAATTAAATTAGAAAGCTCACAATCATATATTTGTGGTCAAGGGAAACAAATTCCCATAGAAAAAGAAAAGTTTCATTAATAATTAATAGAATCCATTTAGTAAACTATATAAGGTGGTACAGTCCAGCTGCCCTCAAAAAGGCTAAAATGTTTTCCTGTTTTACCTTAGTAAAAAGGTCATGCATACTGTCTGCAGTGTAGAACCGTTGGCGCAGGGCCAAAAAATCAACGCAACTTAGTAAAATGTGTTTGAGTGTCAGTGGGGACTGACACCCAATACATTCAGGGGGAGGTTCCCCCTTGAGCAGAAAAGCATGTGTAAGCCACGAGTGGCCAACACGGCAGCGACTAAGGACCACTTGGTCCCGCCGACCTCCCGCATGAGTCTGTGGTGGCTTTCCCACAGATGGTTCAATTTCTTTAAGTTTATTGATGTTTTCATCCCACTCGTGTTGCCATTTGGATTTTATGTGGGTGGCTATTAGTGGTTTCAGATCAGTTATAAAGGACTTACCCTATGAACAAAGGCTTAGGGAATTGAAACTTCCTACCCTTTCCTACAGAAGGAAAAGAAGTGACATAATTGAAGTATTTAAAATTCTGAAAGGTTTTGATAAAATAGATATGAACCAATTTTTCACCTTGAATAAAAGAGAAGGCATTCGGGGCCATACTCTCAAACTAGTAAAACCCAGAGACATTTTCTCAAACAGGATCATAAATATATGGAACAGTCTCCCACAAAATGTTATTGATGCCGAGTCAATAAATTCATTCAAGAACAGATTAGAAAAAGCATGTGCTGATGATCCAGGGAAATTTGACCCCTTATTCACCACATGCTACTAATTATTCCTTGTTGCTTATTTACTTGCACTCAAGCAAAAATGAGAGACAAATAAGTGTTTACACTTCCTGTCTACCATTTGCTATATTATATTTATACACTGACACGTGTAGCATTGCTCTGTGTGTGGGTGAATTTCCACAGAAACGCAGAAATTCTCTCATGTACTTATTAGCATTGTGATTGTCAAATGTCAGGGAAGGCAAGTATTGAAGTGTGGTTTCATGCTCCTCTGTTGTAGCTCCATTCCTCTTGACTAGTCGAGTACTTGGAGAGTGTATAATATATATAAGCATGTGTAGAGTTGGCCATTCAGTCTATTTCAAAATGGGTGATACTGGATCCGCATAGACAGATAGTCATGGATTGGGAGGTGACATTACTCATTAGGGAGTCTGGGTGGTGTAATGGTTAGCACGCTTGCTCGGAATGCCAGACATGTGGCCATTGTGCCAAATTGTGGGTTCAATTCCTGCTCTAGACGCAATGTCCCCCCCCCCCCCCACGACAATACCTTCTGACGAACTCCAAAGTTCTGTGGTGATAATACAATATTGTGACACACAACTCAGATGTGGCATTCACCGATTCAGTCGCATCGGCCATTGTTTTCATTTGTTTATCGTGGGAAATTTCTATTGGATCTTGCCCTTTCCGTTACTCCCAACGCGGGTGTGTTTGAAGTGTTTATAGTTGTGTAGTTCTTGTGTACAGTTGCATTGTGATTCTTGACACCTCATACACTCAGACAGAAACTATTAATATTATGACAATTCATGTAACAATATACTTCGGTTAATCACAGCTCGGTTCAAATACTCGGCAAATCACATTGTTGACATACCGGGCGCCGTGGCCTAATGGGTAGAGCGCGGGCCTCGCGTGCGGAAGGTCGGGAGTTCGGTTCCCGGTCGAGTCAAACCAATGACGTTAAAATTGATACTTGTCGCCTCCTAGATAAAAAGATTCACCCCATACTTCCAGGACAGGGGTGAAAACCAACCCATTAGAAAAGCTGGCGAAGAATTTCGACATGCTGGGGAAATTAACTGAGCTGATAAATTCTTAATTTAAGAAGCACAATATATTCTTTATGTACGTCTTCATATTTACCCGCTACTTTTGAGTTGGACAATATAATAAAACATATACTTTAATTCGATTTAAAAGTGAAATCGACGGCATTCTCTGGCCGCCATCTTGTCTTTTTGCATTCTCTCCCATTTCACCAACTCTGTGTTGATATATAAGTAACCATTTGACACTGGTGCTAGGCATTCTACTTCCTGTTCCATTCTAAAGCTATTTTCGCCTGTATTTAGACTACGTTGTCATTCACCCCTGTACTGTAAGTACGGAGTGAATCTGTTATCTAGTCGCCTCCTAGCATGGCCATGGCATTAATAATATGGCAGGAGAAGGACTGGTTAGCTCAGTGTCAGAATAATGTGACTGAGTGGGATATCGGGTCATAGTGCTCGCGGCCTGATTTCCCAGTGTGACAGCACTATAAAGTCGCCATGAGGGTGCACTGTAGCAAGTTGGCACCCATCCTGATATGACCGTAGATGTTGTCAGGATGTAAAACTCCAATAACCATGCAACATTAGTTGACATTCACTGAATGACACAGCCAGTGACGCAGTCTAATACTGACGCATGACGCACAAATCCCCCACCCACCACACAATCAAACGCAACCTTGGTCATAGAATGATTTTGTTTTAATTTGGTAAAATTAAGAAAATACTCATTCATACATTGCAATGTACATTCTAAGATAAATAAATATTGATAAGACAACGTCGCAGATGACTTCTAAAGAACTGATTTATAATATAACTTATAACTATAAGTCACTGACTGCCAGATATCATTTCCTATTGAATACGCTACTTAATATTAAACCAGACGGGATGGCCGAATGAGTTAGAGCGTCCGTCTCCCGTGTTGGTAGGTCATGGGTTCGAACCCCGGTCAAGTCAAACCAATGACTTAAAAATTGATACTTGTCGCTTCCTAGCCAGGCGCTCGGCATTATTAGGATAGGGAAAGGACTGGTTGACTGAGTGGCAGGATAATGTGACTGAGTGGGATATCAGGTCATGGTGCTAGTGGCCTGATCTCCCCGTGGGGCAGCACTATAAAGTCGCCACGAGTGCACAGTCTCTCTCTATCTCTCTCTCTCTCTCTCTGGTATCCCAGTGGGGCAGCACTATAAAGTCACCATAAGTGCGCACTGTCAAGTCAAGTCGGTATCCGTCCTGATATGACCTTATAAAACCAAAACGGACAGACTGCTTTTGTCTCTCTTTTGTCTCTCCTTTCTGTCCATTCTCTTTTCTCTTCACCCGAGTCAATGTATGTGTGTGTGTTATAATATAGGTGTGTTAACTGTCTACACACCAAGGAAGTCAACTAAAATACTTAAACGTTGTCTGTGTACAATCCTTTCTGCCCGTGTAATTCTGAATTTATTTATTTATGCTGTTATAGGCGGCCAGCTGTGAAGGAGTCACGTGGTGTTTCTTGTTCTGTAGACAGTAATACCCCACCACCACCCACACATGGTTAGTCACCGTGTGAACTCTGACTCACATCGCATTCAGTCTCAGGTGCAGTTAGAGGAGCCTCTGAACCGGAAGTGTGGGGGGGGGGGGGTCACAACATCGTGAGGTCATCTAGTTTCGAAAAAAAGATTAACCCCGTACTGGTATGACCTTAGATGTTGCCAGGACCTAAAACTCCAACAACCAAGCTCCCAGAGGCCTGAATAGTAGGGATATAATCAGGATTATGTCACCTGGATATCGGTGATCGATACAGGTCAAAGGTCACCATGTTCCAGGCAACATGGGCTGAACACTAATTGACAACTAGTATCAGTGGTTGGTTGTTGGAGTTTTACATCCTGGCAATGTCTAAGGTCATATCAGGAAGAGTACCGACTTGTGACAGTGTTCACTCATAGTGGCTTTATAGTGATGCCCCACTGGGAAATCAGGCAACCAGCACCATGACCCGGTATCCCACTCAGTCACATCCTGACACCGAGCCAACCAGTCCTTGTCCTATCCTAATAATGCTGAGCGCCAGGCTAGGAAGCGACAAGTATCGATTTTGTATATTGACTGATTAACGTGAGACAAAATGCTAATCGGGATGTATCTGACAACAATTGGGTCGTTTGAATCCTGTTCTTGTCTGACCTTGTGAATGTTGCTAGAACATAAAACCCAAACAAGAACAAGTTAGATGTTGCTAAGACGTACAACAACAAACAAACAAGTTTGGATCCTGGCTTAGGTGATAATATAGGCCCAACAAGGACAGTTGAAATTTGACTTCCAACATTTTCCCCGTGATTCCCTGACAGTGGGGGGGATCCGCGTCATCGCAGAAATTTGATGTTGGTGTAATAATCGCAGCTTGATTTGCACGTTTTTGGCTGGATACCACTTCCCTCCCTGTATATATGTCGTGACCAGACGGGATGGCCGAATGAGTTAGAGCGTCCGTCTCCTGTGCTGGTAGGTTGTGGGTTCGAGTCCCGGTCGAGTCAAACCAATGACTTTAAAATTGATACTTGTCGCTTCCTAGCCAGGCGCTCGGCATTATTAGGATATGGCAAGGACTGGTGTGCTCAGTGTCAGGATAATGTGACTGAGTGGGATACCAGGTCATGGTGCCGGCGGCCTGGTTTCCCAGTGGGACAGCACTATAAAGTCGCCATGAGTGCGCACTGTCACAAGTCGGTACCCGTCCTGATATGACCTTAGATGTTGCTGGGATGTAAAACAACAAACAAATATATATGTCGTCGGATATATAGTTGAATTAGTTCCACGGTGAATACTCAGAATAGCCAACTAATGTATTTCAAACGAGAGGCATCATTTAACACAGTGCTTGTACTACACGTTGTAGGTGACGCGCAAGTCGTGATGTGTGGGGGGAGTGGCTTCAATTTAAAACCTCTCCACTCAAGCAGGACTACTAACACAAACAGGGCAAATGATGATTATAACCCTAGCTAAAGGCTCTGTCACACATCACCTGATTGGGGAAATGGAAAGAAACCGAACAAAGTCCGTTGATATCCGGCCCGATCCGTTACAAGTTTTGATCATTCACAAAACTTGTAATGGATTGCGTCGGACTGACCTATTGTCCTTTCCCGTCCGTTACATAATCGATACATTTCAAGTCTGAATAACACCGGACTAGAATATTCTTTGTCCGGTTCTGTCCGTTGCTCAATCCGCCATGCTTGCTTGCTTGGGGTTGTTTGTAACCTTACGACGGTTACTGGTTGCAGAACTGCAACATTATAGAGAGGCTCCGATAAATCGGCCCAATCTTTGGTTGAAGATTAATCTTCATCAGGGGCGGTTGTGGAAGCTGGGGACATCTTTACAACGTTGTAACGGCGGAGCGTTGGGGCGGCACCGAATCTCTTCGTCCAGCGGTAGTTGAGCACTTGTATCCAGCAGACAGCAGCAGGGGTTTCGAGGAAGGGCGGGTAAAGATGGGTGCAGAGGTGGTTCCAGCAACGAGAACAAGGTGAGAGAAGCATAAAGGTACAGGGCCCCACCCAAGAACACAACTCCCCTGGTCAGGGGGAGAAGTATGCCTGGGAGAAATAGAAAGGTAGAGTCTAGGAAAGAGAAATGAGGAGGGTTGAGTCAAAGGACCATGTCTATTTGCTCTGTGGTGACCAACCAGCGAGCCATAGACACGGACAGAGTAAGAGTAGAAAGTGAAATGCCGGTGGGCTCCCCCTCCTGGAATTCTTTTAAGACATATCAATCAGGAGCGAGGAGATAGAGAGAGGTGTGGACAGAGTGCGGTCCGGATAGCCAATCCGCCATAGTGTGACATGCACTTAAATATAGCACCTGCCTTGACATGCGTACAATACATAATGTATGAGACCAATATGTGCCCAGTGCCTGCATGGCAATGCTCCAGCACTGTGGGAGGAGCAAGAGTAGCCAGCAGGATGGTTGGTTGTTGGAGTTTTACATCCTGACAACATCTAAGGTCATCAGGACGGGTACAGGTCTACAGACTGCAAGTTGTGACAGTGCAAACTCATGGTGAATTTATAGTGCTGCCCCAATGTGAAATCGGGCCCACTGCCCGCACCATGACCCGATATCCCATTCAGTCACATGACCCTGATTCCTGAGCTGACCAGTCCTTGCGCTATCCTATTATTAGTGTCGAGCGCCAGGCTGGGAAGCGACAAGTATAACTTTTAGGGCACATCCATATTACCATAACATCATTTTAACAACAAATTCAAACAGGATTTGATTGATTACAGTTAAGCGAAGAGATTATGTCTTACAAGTAACTGTTTGTGTTAGTAACACATTGAAAACCAAATTTGGGTAGGCACACGATGTCAATATATAAAATTTCACTTTAGCCCAAAATCTAATTTGTTAATGCATTTTGTGGGATAGATTAAAATTGCATGGTCCGATGAAATATATATTTTTCAAAACCAAGACACTGATCAGGTTTATATCCAACTTAGATACTGGTGCATTAGCTAAGGATTTGTAACGGCACACGCAGTATAATCAGTGAATTTATTACCCCATCCCCTTGGATACTTACTTTGCCACAGCCATAAAAGGAAGAACACCATTAACCAATTAGGTCAATCTCATCGCCTCATTAACCATCAGTGGAAAATACCAGGTTGCATTTGAATTAGGTCATCTTACATCACATGGTCATCGCGAGACGTCAATACACGTCATAGCTAGAGGACTTTTGGAAAGCTTGTCAAAAGTATTTTGGGTTCTTTCAGCTCAAATTGCTTAAAAATTAGACATTCTTCCATCAAAATTACTCAGGACTAATGATTAGTAGGTTATAACGAGCAATTTTATATATTTATTTAAAAGATAAAAGAAAAATTCAAACGCCATCGGGCCATGCATCTTTAAATACATGTAGTATTGCTAACATATTTAATACACATAGTCAACGAAAACTCTTTAACTTGCTACTCTAAAAGAGAAGGGGGGGTGGAGAAGGCTTAATCATTAACAATGTAACATAGAAACCATATGTGTGGCACACAGTTTGTGAGAAGAGCCCCCATACTACATTACAGCAATTTACATTTGTTCTTTTCTTTTTTGTTCTTATAAATAATCCTCATTTAGCCTTAACACAAACATGGGTTCACACTCACAGGCGCATGCAGGTGTTTGCCCCTGTTAGGAGAGTGGGAAAGGAGCAGTGTGTGTGTGTGTGTACGTACAGCTAAGCTGGGCTCGATTGGAGGGCGAGCTAATCCTCAAGTGGTTAGAGCGTCTACCCAAAGACCCTATAATACTAAGACGGCTCACTCAGCCTGTACTGTGTAATCAAAATGATCAAACCCACCACTTTGTGCACTAGCTGTTCGTATGGTTAACCAGGTGCTATATTATATGTATATATGAATGTGAAAGATGTGTGATGATGGCAATGTTGATGTGTATTTGTTCATAGCAATTTCATATTGATGTGGATTCATACTTACCTATCTCATGTATAAATTATAATATAATTGTATGTGTTTACATGTGAAACACCAACCAGTAGCCAGGCTGATCAAACCCACCACAAGGTGGCACTGCAAAATTTACATTACCATGGGAGAGATAGGTAGTGAGTCGTCTTTAGTATTATAGGGTCTTTGGTCTACCTCCCCTGTGGCAGGTCACTGGTTCGATCGCGGGCTGCGTCGACCTAAAGATTTACTAAATTGATGCTTGTCGCTACCTTGCATGCGACCAGGCAGGATCGCCGAACGTGTTGGTAGACCTTGGGATCGTGTGTTCAAACCCTGGTCGAGTCAAACCAATGACTTTAAAATTGATACTTGTCGCTTCCTAGCCAGGCGCTCGGTATAATTAGTTTAGGGCAAGGACTGGTTGGCTCAGTGTCAGGATAATGTGAGTGAGTGGGATATCAGGTCATGGTGCTGGCAGCCTGGTCTCCCAGTGGGGCAGCACTATAAAGTCGCCATGAGTGCACACTGTCACAAGTCGGTACCCATCCTGATATGACCTTAGATGTTGCTAGGACGTAAACAAAAACCTTGCCTGCTGCTCAGCATTACTAGGATATGGCAAAGACTGGTTGGTTTAGTATCAGGATAATGTGATTGTGTGTGGGATATCATATTATATGAGCACGGTAGGACATAGATCTACAAGATTCACCCCAGTACATGGCTGAAAACCAGTCTTATATAAAAACGGTCGAAAAATCGGGCTATTGAAATGAGGCTTTATGAGAGCCTAATTTCACAATCTAAGAAGCAACATTTATTCTTTCTATATGTCTTCATGTTTACCCGCTACTTTTGAGTTGGAAAATATAATAAAACATATACTTTAATGCAATATAAGTGAAATCGACGGCATTCTCTGGCCGCCATCTTGTCTTTTTGCATTCTGTCCCATTTCACCAACTCTGTTCTGATATAAGTAACCATTTGACACTGGTGCCATGCATTCTACTTCTTGTTCCATACTAACGCTATTTTCGCCCGTATTTATATATGGCTGGTCTTCACCCATGTACTACAAGTACCGGGTGAATCTTTTATCTAGGTAGGACAATGAGGACTTCCCGGGGCACCTAGTTTACTCAGTCAGGCAGGTGAAGTTCTCGGTGACCTGCCTGAATGGGCAGGTCATTATTTTTCTGATCCGCAGTAGCGGATTTCAGTTTCAATTGGCTGACTTTGGGCTTGGGCAAGTAGGTTTGCACTCATGCAAATAGACAATTTGGTCACTTGCCCAATTTCGAAAGTAGGAAACAAGATACTGTCCTACCCTGCAAGGGTCCTAGTGGGGCAGCACTATAAGTATAACGCCGTCACCGGGAGTGCACAGTCAGTGCAGGTTGGTGCCTGCCGTGATGTGATACTGAGTCATGGTATCCCAATGGGGTAGCACTATAAAGATATCATGAGTGCGCACTGTAACCACTAGGTGTCCGGTTCACAGTTGACAGCAGATGTTGCTAGGAAGTAAACCCCAATCAGTGTTAATCAGGCTGACAGGGCCTCATGGGTTGTTTGGGTACGTGGTGGGTGGTGCGGGGGGGGGGGGGTCGTGCGTTGTGTTGGTTCTGACACTTTTAGGGCGGGATTATCACACACACGCGCACACACACGCACACACACGCACGGTGGTAGACAATGCAGTGGCAACAATTGGCATTGTTTCTGCTGCCAACACAGCTTATCTTGCTTATTTTGGACATTTTCAACAATACGGCATAGGTGCCAGACAATATTACGGTTTGATGGTTTACAATTTATGTCTGTCCTATTTAGGTACTTTTTCTTTGGCTGGTAAATATCTTTATTCTGATGAATAAGTTCTTTTGTCAGTGCCGAAAACACTGGTCTTCCAGCCATTGTTCAATTCATGATTATTTACACTAAGATGTTATATCGAGTATCTATGTATCAATATGAGCTAACGGTGGCTGTTAAATACACAATTTGCAGCATATACGATATAGCGCAGTGGATTCCTGATAGGTTGGTACCTAAAAGTACCATAGTGATATGGCAACACTAGTGTCATATCGGTACAGCGCAGGCTTCCTGTGTGGTTGGTCAGGAGTTCGAATCCCAGCCGAGTCAAACCAATGACTTACATAATTGATACTTGTCGCTACCTAGCCTGGTGCCTGGCATTAATAGGATAATGCAATGACTGGTTAGCTCAGTATCAGGATAATGTGTGTGAGTGGGATATCAGGACATGGTACGGGCGGCCTGGTCTGCCAGTAAGGGCAACACTATAAAGTAACCATACGTTTGCACTGTCACAAGTTGGTACCCATCTTGATATGACCTTAGACGTTGCGTGGGTGTAAACCCAAACAAAACTTTTGTTTATATTGGGGGAGTCAGTTAGGAAATGTGGGGCTGTAGCTCGGTACGCCAAACTGAATTTTTCTTTTCACAAAGTTAATTTGCGCAGTTAGAAAGCTCTTATCAATCTGATTACAAATATATATAATATTAATAATGGAAAATTGGTCTATTAGTCCCTGAGTTATGATTTTTTTAATATTTAGTTTTTGCATTTAATTTTACACACATTTTTCATGATTATGCAAATGCTTCAATCCTGATGTTTGAGGCTGCCTGCTGAAGGCAAATTACATTTTAATCACATCATTATTCTTTTAGCTTATTATTTCTAGTACAAATTCTAATCTCAATTTTATTCAGACCATACAAATAAATATTTGTTGAGCAATTTGACATCAAACATGGCAAATCATGTAATTTTCACTAACTATCCTTGATCTCTAGAAATTAATATCGCTGGTTCTATTTGAGATATTGACCTTATTTGTATATCAAACTGAACAGAATGCAAATATCTGTAATGTGATTACATTTTCTTTACGCAATATCCACATGTAAACAAATCTTTACAAATGATTGCTCTGATTAGCATACCTATCCTATGGTTACGTCCAGATTGCTGAGAGTGAGTGCTAAATGGTCGTTAACAATCTACTCAGAGAAAGATTATTTATCTTTTTCCTGCCTGACGTCAGCCGTAATGGATGCAACACTAAAGCTAGTGATCTCTAATTGACTGTGAAAGTTGTTTTTTGTTTTTTTTAGCTCTGATGCACTCACTCGCAGCACAAACGTTGAAAGAGGAGTAGTGTGCTGAGAGCAAGTCTCCTGTTTTTCCAGTGGCCAGTCATCATCAGAAACCAGTTTTTGCTTGGTGTACCTGCTATAGCCCGTAGTGTATAATATGTGGGTGGTTAGTATTGGTAAACGTGTAGGGCTTAGTGTACCTGCTATAGTCCATAGTGTATAATATGTGGGTGGTTAGTAGGTAAACGTGTAGGGCTTAGTGTACCTGCTATAGTCCATAGTGTATAATATGTGGGTGGTTAGTAGGTAAACGTGTAGGGCTTAGTGTACCTGCTATAGTCCATAGTGTATAATATGTGGGTGGTTAGTAGGTAAACGTGTAGGGCTTAGTGTACCTGCTATAGTCCATAGTGTATAATATGTGGGTGGTTAGTAGGTAAACGTGTAGGGCTTAGTGTACCTGCTATAGTCCGTAGTGTATAATATGTGGGTGGTTAGTAGGTAAACGTGTAGGGCTTAGTGTACCTGCTATAGTCCGTAGTGTATAATATGTGGGTGGTTAGTAGTAAACGTGTAGGGCTTAGTGTACCTGCTATAGTCCATAGTGTATAATATGTGGGTGGTTAGTAGGTAAACGTGTAGGGCTTAGTGTACCTGCTATAGTCCATAGTGTATAATATGTGGGTGGTTAGTAGGTAAACGTGTAGGGCTTAGTGTACCTGCTATAGTCCATAGTGTATAATATGTGGGTGGTTAGTAGGTAAACGTGTAGGGCTTAGTGTACCTGCTAAGTCCGTAGTGTATAATATGTGGGTGGTTAGTAGGTAAACGTGTAGGGCTTAGTGTACCTGCTATAGTCCGTAGTGTATAATATGTGGGTGGTTAGTAGGTAAACGTGTAGGGCTTAGTGTACCTGCTATAGTCCGTAGTGTATAATATGTGGGTGGTTAGTAGGTAAACGTGTAGGGCTTAGTGTACCTGCTATAGCCCATAGTGTATAATATGTGGGTGGTTAGTAGGTAACGTGTAGGGCTTAGTGTACCTGCTATAGTCCATAGTGTATAATATGTGGGTGGTTAGTAGGTAAACGTGTAGGGCTTAGTGTACCTGCTATAGTCCATAGTGTATAATATGTGGGTGGTTAGTAGGTAAACGTGTAGGGCTTAGTGTACCTGCTATAGTCTGTAGTGTATAATATGTGGGTGGTTAGTAGGTAAACGTGTAGGGCTTAGTGTACCTGCTATAGTCCGTAGTGTATAATATGTGGGTGGTTAGTAGGTAAACGTGTAGGGCTTAGTGTACCTGCTATAGTCCGTAGTGTATAATATGTGGGTGGTTAGTAGGTAAACGTGTAGGGCTTAGTGTACCTGCTATAGTCCATAGTGTATAATATGTGGGTGGTTAGTAGGTAAACGTGTAGGGCTTAGTGTACCTGCTATAGTCCATAGTGTATAATATGTGGGTGGTTAGTAGGTAATGTGTAGGGCTTAGTGTACCTGCTATAGCCCATAGTGTATAATATGTGGGTGGTTGTAGAAACGTGTAGGGCTTAGTGTACCTGCTATAGTCCATAGTGTATAATATGTGGGTGGTTAGTAGGTAAATGTGTAGGGCTTAGTGTACCTGCTATAGTCTGTAGTGTATAATATGTGGGTGGTTAGTAGGTAAACGTGTAGGGCTTAGTGTACCTGCTATAGCCCGTAGTGTATAATATGTGGGTGGTTGTAGAAACGTGTAGGGCTTAGTGTACCTGCTATATCCATAGTGTATAATATGTGGGTGGTTAGTAGTAAACGTTAGGGCTTAGTGTACCTGCTATAGTCCTAGTGTATAATAGTGGGTGGTAAGAGGTAAACGTGTAGGGCTTAGTGTACCTGCTATAGTCCATAGTGTATAATATGTGGGTGGTTAGTAGGTAAACGTGTAGGGCTTAGTGTACCTGCTATAGTCCATAGTGTATAATATGTGGGTGGTTAGTAGGTAAACGTGTAGGGCTTAGTGTACCTGCTATAGTCCGTAGTGTATAATATGTGGGTGGTTAGTAGGTAAACGTGTAGGGCTTAGTGTACCTGCTATAGTCCATAGTGTATAATATGTGGGTGGTTAGTAGGTAAACGTGTAGGGCTTAGTGTACCTGCTATAGTCCGTAGTGTATAATATGTGGGTGGTTAGTAGGTAAACGTGTAGGGCTTAGTGTACCTGCTATAGTCCATAGTGTATAATATGTGGGTGGTTAGTAGGTAAACGTGTAGGGCTTAGTGTACCTGCTATAGTCCGTAGTGTATAATATGTGGTGTTAGTAGGTAAACGTGTAGGGCTTAGTGTACCTCTATAGTCCATAGTGTTAATATGTGGGTGGTTAGTAGGTAAATGTGTAGGGCTTAGTGTACCTGCTATAGCCCATAGTGTATAATATGTGGGTGGTTAGTAGGTAAACGTTTGGGCTTAGTGTACCTGCTATAGTCCATAGTGTATAATATGTGGGTGGTTAGTAGGTAAACGTGTAGGGCTTAGTGTACCTGCTATAGCCCGTAGTGTATAATATGTGGGTGGTTAGTAGGTAAATGTGTAGGGCTTAGTGTACCTGCTATAGTCCGTAGTGTATAATATGTGGGTGGTTAGTAGGTAAACGTGTAGGGCTTAGTGTACCTGCTATAGTCCATAGTGTATAATATGTGGGTGGTTAGTAGGTAAATGTGTAGGGCTTAGTGTACCTGCTATAGTCCGTAGTGTATAATATGTGGGTGGTTAGTAGGTAAACATGTAGGACTTAGTGTACCTGCTATAGTCTGTAGTGTATAATATGTGGGTGGTTAGTAGGTAAACGTGTAGGGCTTAGTGTACCTGCTATAGTCCATAGTGTATAATATGTGGGTGGTTAGTAGGTAAACGTGTAGGGCTTAGTGTACCTGCTATAGTCCATAGTGTATAATATGTGGGTGGTTAGTAGGTAAACGTGTAGGGCTTAGTGTACCTGCTTTAGTCCATAGTGTATGAATGTGGGTGGGTTGGTTAGGTAAAACATGTAGGGCTTAGGTGTACCTGCAATTGTCCATAGTGTATAAATATGGTGGGGGATAGTAGGTAACATGTAGGGTTTAGTGTACCGCTATAGTCTCGTAGTGTATATATGTGGGTGGTTTAGTGGTAAACGTTGTAGGGCTTGCTTAGTGTACCTGCTATAGTCCGTAGTGTATAATATGTGGGTGGTTAGTAGGTAAACGTGTAGGGCTTAGTGTACCTGCTATAGTCCGTAGTGTATAATATGTGGGTGGTTAGTAGGTAAACGTGTAGGGCTTAGTGTACCTGCTATAGTCCATAGTGTATAATATGTGGGTGGTTAGTAGGTAAACGTGTAGGGCTTAGTGTACCTGCTATAGTCCATAGTGTATAATATGTGGGTGGTTAGTAGGTAAACGTGTAGGGCTTAGTGTACCTGCTATAGTCCGTAGTGTATAATATGTGGGTGGTTAGTAGGTAAATGTGTAGGGCTTAGTGTACCTGCTATAGTCCGTAGTGTATAATATGTGGGTGGTTAGTAGGTAAACGTGTAGGGCTTAGTGTACCTGCTATAGTCCGTAGTGTATAATATGTGGGTGGTTAGTGGTAACGTGTAGGGCTTAGTGTACCTGCTATAGTCCGTAGTGTATAATATGTGGGTGGTTAGTAGGTAAACGTGTAGGGCTTAGTGTACCTGCTATAGTCCATAGTGTATAATATGTGGGTGGTTAGTAGGTAAACGTGTAGGGCTTAGTGTACCTGCTATAGTCCATAGTGTATAATATGTGGGTGGTTAGTAGGTAAACGTGTAGGGCTTAGTGTACCTGCTATAGTCCGTAGTGTATAATATGTGGGTGGTTAGTAGGTAAATGTGTAGGGCTTAGTGTACCTGCTATAGTCCGTAGTGTATAATATGTGGGTGGTTAGTAGGTAAACGTGTAGGGCTTAGTGTACCTGCTATAGTCCATAGTGTATAATATGTGGGTGGTTAGTAGGTAAACGTGTAGGGCTTAGTGTACCTGCTATAGTCCATAGTGTATAATATGTGGGTGGTTAGTAGGTAAACGTGTAGGGCTTAGTGTACCTGCTATAGTCCATAGTGTATAATATGTGGGTGGTTAGTAGGTAAACGTGTAGGGCTTAGTGTTGTTTGGGGTGGTTGTGGGTGTAGGGCTTAGTGTACCTGCTATAGTCCGTAGTGTATAATATGTGGGTGGTTAGTAGGTAAACGTGTAGGGCTTAGTGTACCTGCTATAGTCCATAGTGTATAATATGTGGGTGGTTAGTAGGTAAATGTGTAGGGCTTAGTGTACCTGCTATAGTCCATAGTGTATAATATGTGGGTGGTTAGTAGGTAAATGTGGTGTGCTGCTATAGTCCTAGTGTATATATGTGGGTGGTTAGTAGGTAAATGTGAGGGCTTAGTGTACTGCTATGCCCATAGTGTATAATTGGGTGGTTAGTAGGTAAACGTGTAGGGCTTAGTGTACCTGCTATAGTCCATAGTGTATAATATGTGGGTGGTTAGTAGGTAAACGTGTAGGGCTTAGTGTACCTGCTATAGTCTGTAGTGTATAATATGTGGGTGGTTAGTAGGTAAACGTGTAGGGCTTAGTGTACCTGCTATAGCCCATAGTGTATAATATGTGGGTGGTTAGTGCTGGTAAACGTGTAGGAAACTGGCAGGGAATTGTGCTGGTCCTTATAAACCTACAAACATATATCGATAATTTAATAAATGAAGTACCAGAAAGTCCTTAAAATCTGTGGTTACGGGCCAAATATGATGAAAGTATAGTTGCCTGACAATTAAAAACTGTTTAATTTTGTAATCTTTGTTTGCAAATAAAAGTGATTTTTGTGACCTTTTATTGCTGAATTCTGCATGATTCATTAACTTTTGGACGGTCAGTAGATGATGCCAGCATCCTCAGAGTTGCAGCATTTTTTCAATAAAGATGGCGTCGGGTTTCTGTATTTGGTCCTTAAATTAAAAAGAGCTATCTTGAGTCCTGAAAAATCATTTTTTAAACCAACCCTAAGAATAGTGGGAGCCATGCATAGTGAATTATTGTAAGGGTATTTATATTTACAAGGATGAATGATCTCTGCGATTTCAGGAATTTCCCTGTAATTTGCTGTACTGCAATCCCATAGCACTATCAGCGTATGGTAATAGATTGTTCAAACGCCGTAGCATTGTCAGTGTCGACCAATTACCATGCAGCACCATCAGCTTAGGCCAAATCTATGCTGCACACTGTCAGCGTAAGCCTGGGTGATAATACAGCCACAACAGGGCCGCGTTCAGAGCCTCGGCGACGGGCATGACGTCACTTCAGTCTAAACGGCAATAGCAGTTGGTTGTCTCGAAAATGGCCGCCCCCATAGGCTGCGGCCATTTGCAATGGGAAAGCTGTGCTGTGATAGGTTGAAACCACTGCATATGGCGGCCATTTTCGAAGCAATTTTGGTCTCCTATCTGAAAAGGGAGACGTCGCCGCGACGTACCCTGAACTGACTTCTGGGAATTTCCCGTGATTACTTGACAGTGATACCAAGTCCATGGTCGAATATCCGCGTTTTCACAGAAATTCTCTTATAGAAATGTTTGGCGTTGTCAAGGAATCGCAGGTTTCATTCACTACTCTCAAAACACCATCCTATCTCCATGACACTGATCAGTCAGAACCATGTATTCATTGTTGTCACCATAGTACAAGTACAGTCTCTTTATCCATTATTACCAGAAAACCAGCTAATTTGTTGAATTGGCGGATATAATGGTTATAAATGGTATATAATAAATATGTAGTTTGGTAATTTAGTTCTTTACTTTAAAATTTTATATAATATATATATTTACACTGTCTCCAGAAAACCAGAAAATCCAGGCCACTTCCGGTCCCAAGCTTTCCGGATATTGTTTGGTCCTGTACCCGTATTGTCCAATTATGGTGAATTTCCACCTTTTTATTTTTCTCTTTCCTGCCCAGACGCGTGTTTGTCGTTTCCCTTCCTGACGAGTCCCCGGAACCACGTGGTGCACGCCGGGACGCGGGCCTACTTCCGGTGTCGTATGCATGCGAATGCAGTGACCTTCTCCTGGCACTACCTGTACAACTCGGCCGACGTTCCAATGACGGCCAACGATGTGGTCTACAATCCGTACAAGGCGGCTATCGACATCGAACAAAACTCAACCTCCGATTGGAAGGACTACAATCTGGTCATCAAGAACGCGACCAGAAGCCAGGCGACCACGTATAACTGCCAGGTCAGCTTCACAAAGAACAGCAGCTACGCAGAACTCATTGTGCTCGGTGAGTAACCCGGTTCGCGTCTATTTCAAGTTTGCGTATTTTTTATATTCACCGATACCAAGAAATCAGGATATAATGACAACAATTTGTTAGTCCGAATCCCGTTCTTATATGACATTAGATGTTGCTAGAACATTAAACCCAAACAAGAAAGAATTACGCATGGGTGATAATATAGTCAAAACAAGGACGTGAAACAAAGTGTGAAGTGCTCAACTCAGTCGGGTATCTGGTCTAGTTGAATGTCGGAGGAGCGGGACGTAGCTCAGGCGGTAGAGCGTACACCAGTGAAGGTGCTGGTCATCCTATCGATCCTGCTCAGTGGACACATTTGCAGTTTGGGCTATTTTCCGTTCCAACCAGTGGTCCACAACTGGTTCATGAAAGGCTCTCCTGTTTGTTGGAAAGTGCATTTAAAAGACCCTTTGCTGCTTATCAGAAAGAGAAGCCTATGTGGCGGCAGCAGGTTTCCTCCAAAGAAATATGTCAGAATGACCACATCTTTGACATCCAATAGCAGATGATAAAAATCAATGTGTTCTAGAGGCGTTGTTAAATAAAACAAGCTTTTTTTAAAAAAATAAAAAAAAATAGAATGTTGTGTGAATAAATCTGCGTTCTCTCTTGTAGACAAGGCTCCGACGTGTCATGTGAATGTGAACCTGACCGACCTGATGGAAGACGAGAGTTTCACCATCGCCTGCAAAGCATCATTCCAGGCCAAGTGGAAGCCGGTGGTCAGGTGCCAGGACGAAATGATGGGTTCGAACAATATGATTGCCACTACGCCAATCGGGGTTGAGATGAGATCCACCATCAACTCCGGCTTCATCAAGACAGCCACCACGAACATCCAAGGACATCGCTACAGGTAAACCTCAGCGAAGCGAGTGTCGATTGTGTTTGCGGACGAGGATTTCTAATCGTGGGATTGTTATTTTAATTTAATTGGTGGTTTGGGGGTGGAGGGGGAGGGGCTCCGTTCGGAATGTGATTTGTAGAATTTCTTCAATCAACACAAATTCTTTTTTCTATTTTCTTTCTTCTTTTGCTGCTTGAAAAGAATATTGTGTGTGGAACAGTGCAAATTTCTCGTGTTGTTAATACATGCTGACAACTTACAACTGCCGACCACCGCTGTAAATTTAGGGCCGTTTTCCATAAGCGGCACGGTGGCTTTTAATGCAGGTCTTGTTGCGCTTGTGGCACCACACAGGATGGCCGAATGAGTTGAGCATCCATCTCCTGTTTTGGGAGCCATGGGGATCCAAACCCGTGGGTTCGAACGGTGGTCGAGTCAAACCAATGACTTAAAAATGGATACTTGTCGCTTTCTAGCCAGGCACTCGGCATTATTAGGGTAGGCCAAGGACTGGTTGGCTCAGTGTCAGGATAATGTGACTGAGTGGGATATCAGGTCATGGTGCTGGTGGTCTGGTCTCCCAGTGGGGCAGCACTATAAAGTCACCATGTGTACACACTGTCATAAGTTGGTATCCGTCCTGATATGACCATATATGTTGCTAGGACGTAAAAACAACAAAGACACGTTTGTGGGGTATTCGCGTCAGAATGCCATCGATCACTGGTGATCCTGATGCGCTTTCCTATTTCAGGTGTCGTGTAAGCTTCCCAAAGCCGCCACCGGGGACATATCCGGTGAACACTGTGGAGGCTGTGTACAGCCTGGACGCGCCTTCCTACAGCTTCGACTACCTGACAGACATCATCAACGTGCAGTGTAAGTTGAACTGAACAAGGAGCGGGATGTAGCTCAGGCAGTAGAGTATCCACCTGTGAAGCTGTCGGTCATCGGATCGATCCTGCTCATTGGATCAATTTGCAGTTTGAAGCTGTCGTCGGTCATCCTAATTCCTATCGGATCCATTTGCAGTTTGGGCTATTTTTGGTTCCAACCAGTGGTCCACAACTGGTTCATCAATGGCTGTGGTATGTGCTGTCCTGTCTATGGGAAAGTGTATATATAAAGACCCCTCGCTGTTTATCGGAAAAAGTAGCCTATGTGGCGGCAGCAAGTTTCCTCCAAAGAAATATGTCAGAATGTCCAATAGCCGATGATGAAAATCAATATGCTCTAGAGGCGTCGTTAAATAAAACAACTTTACTTTTGAACTGACCAATCACATTTGGAATTGCCTCTTTCTTGCCTTCTCTCAACCGTTTGTGTTGGGGGGGGGGGGGTCTTTATTGTTGTATTGATTGCCTCAATTTGAGTAGTTGCTCTCCTACATGGAGTCGTGTATTGTGATTTTGACATTTTCATAATTTACATAGCTGTAAGAAAACTGTTATTTATGTTGAAATGAGGCCATTTCATACACAAATCCTTTCCCTACCTTTAAGTTTTCTGTTGAACATTGTCAGATGGTAGTGTTTGCCTCTCGGTGTATACATGTTGCTATTTAAGGCAATGATGGCTCTTACCAGAGGCAAACTTCCACATGGAATTCTGGGTACTCCTCTCCTCTCCTCTCCTCTCCTCTCCTCTCCTCTCCTCCCCTCTCCTCTCTCTCTCTCCTCTCCTCTCCTCTCCTCTCCTCTCCTCTCCTCTCCTCTCCTCTTCCTCTCCTCTCCTCCTCTTCCCTCCTCCTCTCCTCTTCTCTCTCCTCCCTCTCCTTCTCCTCTCCTCTCCCTCCCCTCTCTTTCCTCTCCTCCTTCCTCTCCTCCTCTCTCCTCTCCTATCCCCTCCTCTCCTCTCCCCTCCTCTCCTCCTCCCCTCCCCTCCTCTCCTCTCCTCCCCTCCCTCCCCTCCCCTCCCTCCCCTCCCCTCCCCTCCCCTCCCCTCCCTCCCCCTCCCCTCCCCTCTCTCCTCTCCTCTCCTCTCCTCCCCTCTCCTCCCCTCCCCACACCGGCCTCACTCTCGCTGTGCTTGCTGGTTCCAGATGCTGTCCGGGACTTGCGCATACCCGGCTTACATGCCGAGTACCACCCTTCGGAGCGTGTGTCGTGTGGGGCGTCTGGCATGCCGGCTGTGCGTGTTCGCTGGGTGAATGTGAACACTTCGCAGACGGTGGTGAGCGGAAGGGACCTGGTGATTACCTCTGCCATGGAGGGGAGTCGTGAATACCGGTGTGAAGTGGAGAACACGATACGAGGCGTCGTCTACACCGTCAACAGAACGATCGCCTTCGTCGTCACTAGTGAGTCGCTCGTGTTGTTACAGATACAGGGTCCGCACAGGGCCTGCAAAGTCTAGGAAAGTTTTAACTTCATTCCCCTTATTTCAAGGCCTTGAAAACCCTTGAATTTAACCTATTTTGGGTAATTCATCTTGAAAAGCCTTGAATTACATTAAATTGTCTCCACTTATCTAAACTAGTCTGAAATCGCCATCTGCTATTGTTGTTTTTTCCGGAAATCTAAATGATAATAGTATTGAATTCCTATCAAAAACAGCCTTGGCAAGACTTGAAATAGCCTTGAATTTCATATCTTCACATGTGTACGTACCCTGCAGATAGCAACTATATGTGTGAAGGCGCTTGGCATTAATAGGATAGGGCTAGGACTGGTTAGCTCAGTGTCAGGATAATGTGACTGAGTGGGATATCAGGTCATGGTGCTGGTGGCCTGGCCTCCCAGTGTGGTGGCACTATAAAGTCGCCATGAGTGCGCAATGTCACAAGTCTGTACCCGTCCTGATATGACCTTAGATGTTACCAGGACGTAAAACTCCAACAATGAACCAACTACAGTCAAACCTCTCTAACCGACCACCTCCACAGATCGACCACTCCCCTATATCGATCGCCTTATTTGAGTCCTAAACGATCGCCTATAAAATACCTTTGTAATAAACAAAATTGTAAACTCTCTAAACCGACCACCTCCCTAAATGGACTGTTTCACGTTGGTCCCATGGTCGGTCGATTTAGAGAGGTTTTACTGTATAATGGAGAGAGTTTTTGGCGAGAGTTTTTGAGGTCATATAGTTTGATTGGAGATTGTGTAGAGTTGTGATTTTATGCCCCATTTAAATCAGGTATGCAGGTATAGCAATACCTCACGGAGTTTGACGCCCCTGCCCTGCAGAGTTGTAAACCACTGCCTTGTGGTACAGGTTCTTGACAGAACCAAAGGCTAAGGGACCAAACCCTAAACAGAAAACCATGTCACTGTGGCAGCATCAAGGGCAGTTGATGTATTGGACATCTCTATTTGCTCCCCGAGAGAATGCCGCTGGTAACTTGCAAAAGCCAGCAGCACTTCAACACTTTTGCAGGCAGCTTTCATGAAATGTTACAGAGAGCTAAATGGAGAGCGACAGTCAAGTAATGAAAGCAGTCTTTGTCGCATCGCGACCGACAGCATGATGATGATGATGATGAAATCAGATACTTTTTTGAAGCATTTTGTCGGCCATTAGAATAATTTTCGGTTGAAGTGCTGATCCTCTAGAAAAGGTACAGTTTCTAAACTAAGACAATTATCTAGATTTGATCTGACACATATCAAATTTTAAGCATTTGTTGCCACATAGAAGGGAATACCAAGTCAATTTAATAGAACCTGTTACTGCAAAAGCCTATGCTGTCAGAATTTTAGCATGCTTGCCAAAATTAATTTGGCATGTTTGCGCTTCTATATCTAAAACGTTAGCAATTTAACAGAAATGGTAGTTAAAACTAAAGTATTGTAGATTATACCAACAAAGCTAATATATTTATCTGAGAAAATGACAATCTCAAAACCATCGGATCATGTAACATTAAAGTTCATACTTGTGCAAAATACATTGTTGCAACAAATCTACAATTGAAATCTTAACCTAGAATTAGTTTATATGTCCCTGGAGTTTGGGTGATGGGGCTCTGTTCGGAACGTGATTTGTAGAATTCCTTCAATCAACCCAAATTCTTTATTCTTTTTTTGTGCTTTTCTGCTTGAAAAGATAATTGGGTGTGAAACAGTGGAAATTCGTCATCTTGTTAATACATGCTGACAACTTATGAATGCCATCCACCGCTGTAAATTCGGGGCCCTTTTCCATAAGCGGCACAGTGGCTTTTAATGCAGGTCTTGTTGCGCTTGTCATGTATTCGCGTCAGAATGCCATCAATCACAACATCAAAGGTGTGGGTCATCTTATCGATCCTGCTCAGTCGACCCATTTGCAGTTTGCGCTATTTTCTGTTCAACAAGTGGTCCACAAATGATTCATCAAAGGCTGTGGTATGTACTGTCCTGTCTGGGAAAGTGCATATAAAAGACCCCTTGCTGCTTATCAGAAAGAGTAGCCTATGTGGCAGCAGCTGGTTTCCTCCAAAGAAATATGTCAGAATGACCATATGTTTGACGTCCAATAGCCGATGATATGAAAATAAATGTGCTCAGTTGTGTAAGTGACGGCATGAGAACAATGGTTTTGATATCTTGCAGTACCCACTACGACTTCGACAACAACTTCCACGACAACAATGTCGACGACTACAGAACACGTTCCTGGACCAGGTGAGGTCCTTCAAAGTAAGCGTTGTTTTACACTTTTTATGTTGCGATTTCGAAGCGGAATGTCCGCTAGTGATGCATTATTTTCTCAGATCCACTCCCTTATCGAACGGTGATTAATATTTCAGGATTTGTCATATGGAGAGCTTTAATTTGTCATCAGGGTGGATGTATGATTTGACCGACTGGTGTTCGTCTGCATTTAACTATCTGTGATCCTGTTTGTGAATTCTTCTTCTTCGCCGTTGAGGCGTCAGTGCCCATCCACACAAACACCTCAGCCGTGTCGTAGATGAACGTGTCACCTACCGCCCAACTTTAGGCATAGGCCACGAACAAGGGCTCTCCAGTTTTCCCGGTCCTGGGCCTTGAATTTCTTATTCGTGATTCTGTAACGTTGTTCTTTTTCCGGGGTGGGGTTGTTGGCCCCACGCCCAACCCCCAACCTGGAGGACCAGTTGCTGCTCTTAGTCTGTCCTCTACCATGAGTCCTGCCCGGCTTGGTTAAACCTGCCAGGGGGCTAGCCCCCGCCGGTATAGCTCTCATGGTCACAGGGGCACACAGGCCTCCCCACCACGACAAAGTAGCAACAAATTGGGGGGGGGGGTTGTGAATCCTTATACCAAATTAAGGCTCTTGTGGCATATCCAAATTTGTCGAATTGTAAGGAACGTGGTTAATTCTTGTGTGTGTGTCTGTCTGTCTGTCTGTTTGTTTGTTTGTTTATTTATTTATTTATTTATTTAACGGATAAATGCATTTCTCTCTGCTATGAGCTGGGTGCATATTACTTATGTTTCGGGTGGCGATATGCGTGTCGTTTGGGTTTAATTTCCAGTATTGAGACGGGTGTGTCTGGTGTCGCATAGCTGAGTGCTGCTAGTTGGTGTTTATTGTGTGCGATTACCTCATGGCAAACGAGTCGTCTGGTGGTGACTGTTGACATCTTCTGTTTTATTGTTTGGTCTCCGTGTTATCAAAGAGCCGGTGTAGATATGTGTGCAGACATATGCCGCTATCAGCCATGTTTTTACAGATAGGAACAATATCTGTGCCGATATTGGCCATGTTTTTACAGATAGGAACGATATCTGTGCCGCTATCAGCCATGCTTTTACAGATAGGAATGATACATGTGCTGCTATCAGCCATGTTTTTACAGATAGGAACGATATATGTGCCGCTATCAGCCATGTTTTTACATATAGGAACGATATCTGTGCTGATATTGGCCATGTTTTTACAGAAGGGAACGGTATCTGTTCCAATATCAGCCATGTTTTTTACAGATAGAACGATATGTGTGCCGAAATCAGCCATGTTTTTACAGATAGAACGATATGTGTGTCGCTATCAGCCATGTTTTTACAGATAGAATGATACATGTGCCGAAATCGGCCATGTTTTTACAGATAGAACGATATGTGTGCCGAAATCGGCCTTGTTTTTACAGATAGAACGATACATGTGCCGAAATCGGCCATGTTTTTACAGGTAGAACTATGTTTACAGAGCTATATTTGTACAAATGAGTTGCATGAGTAGTCACTAGTTTTCATACTAATAGCTATAGTTTTATGTACTAACTTATACACTGTAGTTTGCACACTATGAACTATGCCAGTGACCGTATTTATTCAACTGCGCCTTAAAGCCTGCAAATCGTGTGACTTGCTATTTTCAAGGTGGGCGCTATAGTTATACGTTGAGCTGTGTTCGGGGTGGGTATTATGGTTGTCAACACAAGCCTCCCAGTTTGTCGTTGGGGTCCCCTCCGGAAGCCAGGGCCACACCAGTTCTGCTGACTTATCTGTCCGCGATGAAAGAGCTCCACCATTTCACAGATCTCTGCGTTTTTTTTATAATTACTGATTAACGTTAATCAAAATGCCAAGGAATCAGAATGTATATATGACAATAATTGGTTAGTTTCAATGCTGTTCTTATATGACCTTAGATGTTGCTAGAACACAATCCAAACAAAAAAGAGTTAGGTATGGGCGATAATAAAGCCATAACAAGGACAGTTGAGACCTGACTTCTGGCATTTTCCCGTTATTCCCCGACAGTGCTAATTCTATGGGGATGAGGGGGGGGGGGGGTTGCTGTCAGTGTAATAATCTCGGCTTGATTTCAGCATTTTTTGCGGGTGACCACTTTCATCCCTGATCTGTGGTCACCATGTTGACTAGATGATATTCACATGTATGTTTTGCAGATTCCTCTGTTGTCGCAGGTCAAGTCCTCATAAGCCAGGGAATTGAGGGTAGAGGGGAAATACCGGGTGAATTTTTCTCCTTATTTTGTGGGGGCTGATTTTCATTCCTACATTTTAGTGCCCTAATGTTTTCGTTAAAGTCATCTGCGATCTACCATCTGATGAAATGATTTATATATTTTTTGAGAAAGTTAATTTACTGTTTGCAGTTTGTTTTTTTTGTGTGGGCTTTTAAAAAAAATGATCGCATCAATTTTAACATGGACCTGTTTCCTCCCAGCAGCCTCCCCAGTGCCTGGTAGGCCCGCTTTGAATTCTGTGTGACTTAAACCTACTAAAATGTGCTTTATACTCTGTGTGGCATAGAACCTAAGGGCTTATTCGCACTATTCGCATCACCTACTAAAGGATTCTTTCTATTACGTGTCATAATATAACAGCTTATTTACACTGTATTTTCTACGTGCACCTAATAAGGAATCTACATTCTCTATGATATAGAACATACATGCTTATTTACACTGTATTTTCTATTTACGCCTACTAAGGAATCTACATTCTGTATGATAGAGAACATACAGGCTTATTTACACTGTATTTTCTATTTACGCCTACTAAGGAATCTACATTCAATATGATATAGAACGTAAAGGCGTATTTACACTATTTTGCTATGGAATCTACATTCTGTATGATATGGAACATACAGGCATATTTACACTGTATTTTCTATGTACGCCTACTAAGGAATCTACATTCTGTATGATATAGAACATACAGGCTTATTTACACTGTATTTTCTATTTACGCCTACTAAGGAATCTACATTCAATATGATATAGAACGTAAAGGCGTATTTACACTATTTTGCTATGGAATCTACATTCTGTATGATATGGAACATACAGGCATATTTACACTGTATTTTCTATGTACGCCTACTAAGGAATCTACATTCTATATGATATAGAACATACATGCTTATTTACAGTGTATTTTCTATTTACGCCTACTAAGGAATCTACATTCTGTATGATATGGAACATACAGGCTTATTTACACTGTATTCGCTGCGTACACCTAAAGAATCTACATTCTGTATGATATAGAACGTAAAGGCTTATTTACACTGTATTTGCCACGTACACCTAAGGAATCTACATTCTGTATGATATAGAACGTAAAGGCTTATTTACACTATTGCGAAGGAATCTACATTCTGTATGATATAGAACGTAAAGGCTTATTTACACTATAGTCCTTAGAAATCTACATTCTGTATGATATAGAACATTCCGGGATGAAAGATCTCCACAGTTTTTTATATTTACCGATTGATGTTAAACAAAATGCAAAGCAATCCTATTTATGACAACACAATTGGTTAGTTTGAATCCTGTTCTTATTTAACCTTAAATGTTACTAGAACATGAAACCCAAACAAATAAGTTAGGCATGGATGATAATATAGCCACAAGGATAGTTAAAGCCTGGCTTCCGGCATTTTTACGCGATTCTCTGACAGTGTAATGCCTGGTACACACCTACCGTTTGTGCACACCCACCTACCGTATACGATCTAAAACTGC
Source organism: Branchipolynoe longqiensis (assembly GCA_030323885.1). Classification (NCBI taxonomy): domain Eukaryota; kingdom Metazoa; phylum Annelida; class Polychaeta; order Phyllodocida; family Polynoidae; genus Branchipolynoe; species Branchipolynoe longqiensis. The sequence goes on from CM059202.1 coordinate 606,386, forward strand.
CCGTTTCGCACACAAAAATTGCTAGGTGTGCGCTACCCGCGCACACCTAGCGATTGCGATTCGCGCATAAAACCTCAGTTTTAGGCCTAAAACCGGCCGATTACGATTGTGATTCGCGATTCGAAAAATGAATCGGCCCGTTTTCAGTTTTAAGCTGGTCGGGTCGAGTCACGGGTTTTAGTGCGCGAATCGTATACGGTAGGTGTGTACTAGGCATTAATCCTATGGGAGGAAATCCATGTTTTTGCGGAAAATCGCCATTGGTGTAATACGACTTGATTTCCGCGTTTTTTGCCGGAGACTCCTTTCATCCTTGAATATAAAGGCGTATTTATACTGGTGCGCATGGTATAGACGTTCTAAAAGAATCTTCACCCTCTGTGTCACTTAAAACACAGGCTTATTTACCCCAGAAGTATATATGGTTGGTTGGTTGTTGGAGTTTAATATCCTGGCAACATCTAAGGTCATATCAGGATGGGTACCGACTTGTGACACTGCGCACTCATGGCATCATCATAGTGCTCCCAGTGAGGCAGTACTATAAAGTGTCACAAGTCGTACCTGTCCTGATATGTCCTTAGATGTTGCTAGGACGTAACACTCCAACAACCAACCAACTCTATTGTTTCTGTGTGTGTGTGTGTGGTGGGGTGGGGGGGGGTTGTCTCGACTGTTTTACAATTCACTGGTCATGCATTTTTATGAAACATGGTCACTTGGCAACCGACCTCCTTCCAATAGTTCCTCAGATGTTCCTAAGCAGGAACCACCCTGACTCTGCCGGTTTGGGGTTTTATGTTCTATGTTCTAGGAACATCTGTCTCCTGGCAGTCTGTGTCAGGATGAGGGCAACATCTTGTGTTCCCGACCTTAAATGTTGCCAGGATGTAAAACTCCAACAACCAACCTTGTATTCCCAGCTGGTCTCCGGTGCATGGGTTGGTTGTTGGAGTTTCATGTCCTGGCAACATCTGAGGTCAGGATGGGTTCCGACTCGTGACAGTGTGCACTTATGGTGACTTTATAGTGCTGCTCCACTGGGAGACCAGACCACAAGCCCCATGACCTGATATCCCACTCGGTCATTATACTGACACTGAGCCAACCAGTCCTTGCCCTATCCTATTAATGTGGAGCACCAGGCTAGGAAGCGACAATTATTAGTTTTATAAGTCATTGCTTTAACTCGCCCAGGAACCAAACTCCCAACCTTCTGGATGGGAAGCCTGCGCTCTACCAATTCGACCACCGCGTCTGGTGCCCCCCAGTCTGACCAGTCAATGTTCATTAACTTCATCGGTTGAGAAGAAGTGTTTACAAAGTGATGCTGCTTATGGGGCGTTCTCGTTGTTGTTTGTTTGTTGTTGTTTTACGTCCTAGCAACATCTAAGGTCATATCAGGACGGGGGCGTTCTCAGAAACTTGTCAGTTATATCCGGGCCTTGCCAATCAAATCACAAAGAGCAGCCCTTCGAACCCCGTTCTTGTGTCCCTCTGGCTGCAAAGACTCCTACATCGGACAGTAGGGATCCGGTTTCAGTCCGCAGGTTCGTGCATTTTGAAGCCGGTGTTGTATAAATCACGCATTGTCATTCGCGCCCCGAAGGTGAGGGGACATGTGAAGCGGGATACAACGCGCCCACTTGTACATGCGTATACATTTGTACGCAACTCTCTAGTGGTCATGTGGCTAGGGCGTCCGCTCCCATGTGCAGGTTCTGGGTTTGATTATTGGTGACACTGATTGTGACAGTTGGATGTTGTGGAGTCTATTGTGACAGTGACACTGGTTGGGCTCAGTGCTGCACTAATGTGACAGTGGGACGTACAGAGTCGTGGTGACAGTGACAGTGGGATGTTGTGGTGACAGTGACACTGGTTGGGCTCAGTGCTGCACTAATGTGACAGTCGGAAGTACAGAGTCGTGGCGACAGTGACAGGGGAACGTTGTGGTGACAGTGACACTGGTTGGGCTCAGTGCTGCACTAATGTGACAGTGGGACGTACATAGTCGTGTTGACAGTGGGACGTTGTGGTGACAGTGACACTGGTTGGGCTCAGTGCTGCACTAATGTGACAGTGGGACATACAGAGTCGTGGCGACAGTGACAGTGGGATGTTGTGGTGACAGTGACACTGGTTGGGCTCAGTGCTGCACTAATGTGACAGTGGGACGTACATAGTCGTGTTGACAGTGGGACGTTGTGGTGGCAGTGACACTGGTTGGGCTCAGTGTTGCACTAATGTGACTGTGGGACGTATATAGTCGTGGTGACAGTGACACTGCTTGTGACAGTGCTGCACTGATGTGATAGTTGGACGTTGTGGTGACAGTGACACTGGTTGTGTCAGTGGGACGTACAGAGTCATGGTGACAGTGGAATGTACAGAGTCGTGGTGACAGTGACACTAGCTGTGATTAATCATTCAGTCACATGACACAGATGCTACACCAATGAGCCGATTCCGGCAGCTCCTCGTGTCTCTACTTCAGTAAACATCAGCGACCCATAAAGTTACCTCGGCGTTTTGTTGGCGAATCTCCCCCCTCCCCCCGGTCTGGTGTCACGTGACCCGTCAGTGATGTGGAACGCACGACCTGCCGTTAGTTGAATAAGGACGCCGCTATTCCACGTCTAGTTTTCAGTGGACAAAGTGCGTCGTACATAAACCCCAGGAGCGGGACGCAGTAGATTGTCCACCTGTGACGGGGTCAGTCATCCTATCGATCCTGCTCAGTCGACACATTTGCAGTTTGGACTATTTTCCGTTCCAACCAGTCGTCCACAACTGGTTCATCAAGGCTGTGGTATGTGCTGTCCTGTTTGTTGGAAAGTGCATATGAAAGACCCCTTGATGCTTATCGGAAAGAGTAGCCTATGTGACGGCAGCGGGTTTCCTTCAAAGAAATATGACAGAATGACCATATGTTTGACGTCCAATAGCCAGTGATGAAAATCAATGTGCTCTAGAGACGTTGTTGAATAAAACAAACTTTACTTTTTTTCATAAATCAAATTGAACCGGTGTCGCAGTTTCAGTTCTCAACCAGACTCAGTTCTCAATATTGCATCTGCGCATGCGTCAAAGCATCGTCTGCGGATGTGTCATCATCAGCCCGATTCAAACCTTCGCCAATCACTGCCTCATACTGTCACTAAGTGTCAGTGTCATAAATTTAATATAATCTTTTCGGTAAACATGTTTTCTATATGTGTACCAAGCGATTTTTTTCTACATAGTGTGGTTCTAGAGATATTTCACTTTTTGTGTGTGAAGATTGCTCGCGACCCAAAACAACAACAAATAAAAACTTGAGTTTGCCGGTGTCACAGTTTCAGTGCTCAACTAGAAATCCACAACCCTAACCATATCAATTTGATATAATCTTGTTGGTAAACATGTTTTCTGATAGGAATCCACGATAGGCACGTTCTACACCCTGAATGAGCACGGGTTGATTGGTTGTTGGAGTTCTACGTCCTAGCAACATCTAAGGTCATATCAGGACGGGTTGGTTGGTTGTTGGAGTTCTACATCCTGGCAACGTCTAAGGTCATATCAGGACGGGTTGGTTGGTTGTTGGGGTTCTACGTCCTGGCAACATCTATGGTCATATCAGGACGGGTACCAACATGTAACAGTGTGCACTCATGATGACTTTATAGTGCCACCCCACTTGGAGATCAGGCTGCCAGCACCATGACCCGATATCCCACTCAATCACATTATCCTGATACTGAACCAAACCATCCCTTGCTCTATCCTATTAATGCTGAGTACCAGCCTAGGAAGCGACAAGTAACAATTTTATACGTCATTGGTTTGACTCGACCGGGAATTGGTCTCCCGTACGGGAGGCCTGCGCTCTACTGATTTGGCCATGGCGCCAGGTGTAGCAGAGCGCCAGGCGAGGTACTGACATAGAACTTGTTTCACGCCTTTGTTTTGACGCAGCCCCTCAGCTACCTCCCTACCTTACCATCTCCCGCAGTGGAAGCAGATGATCTCATGATTCATCCATATACAGGAAAACCTCTCTAAATCGACCGGCCATGGGACCGACTTTAAATGGTCCACTTAGGGAGGTGGTCGGTTTAGGGAGTTTTTTTTTATCATTTCAATGATATTGTACAGGCGATCGTTTGGGACCCAAATAAAGCGATCGATATAGGGGAATGGTCAATCTGCGGAGGTGGTCGGATAGAGAGGTGACAGTGCATACTCATTGCGACTTTTATAGTGCTGCCCCATTGGGAAATCAGACTGCTGGCACCATGACCTGAGATCCTGCACAATCGCATTATCCTGACACTGATCCAACCAGTCCATGCCCTATCCTAATAATGACGAGTGCCAGGCTAGGAAGCGACAAATATCAATTTGATAAGTTATTGATTTTACTCAACCGCGAACCGAACTCCCAGTGTGTGTCAAACATCGTTCAGTGCTGTGGAGATATACTGGAGTCTTGCTCTACCTTTGCCTGGTGGCCGAATTGGTAGAGCGCGCGCCTCACATTCGTGAGTTCAGTTCCCAGTCAAGTCAAGCCAATAACTTATCAAATTGCTACTTGTCGCTTCCTAGCCTGGCCCTCGGCATTAATAGGACAGGACAAGGACTGGTTAACTCAGTGTCAGGATAATGTGACTCGGGTCATGGTGCCGGCAGTAGGCCTGGTTTTCCAGTGGGGCAGCACTATAAAGTCACCATGAGTGCCCACTGTCACAAGTCTGTAGGTACCCATCCTGATATGAGCATAGATGTTGCCAGGATGTAAAACTCCAACAACCAACCAACCTTTGCCTGTGGCGGGTGAGAAGACTTGGCTCTGACTCTGGACATTCTCCGGAGTGCTTGCTCTATTTCCACCCCCACAACCCCCCACAACCCCCACCCCGTTGTACAAACAAGTCACCAGCAGCACCACCACAGCTTCTACTAATTATTTATCTTCATTTAATTGATCTAAAACTGTGTTATGTGCAGGGTGAAAGATCTCCTCGATTTCGCGGATTTCCGCAATTGTTGATATTCACTGATTCACATTCGCATAATATCAATATTATATATATCTATATATATATATATGCTGTATAAGAATTCTACGAGTATAATAAACCAGAATTCTACACTCGCTCCTCACACCCACCCACCAGTAATCGGGTAGTGGAGCCTCGGGCTAGTCATCTACTGCTCCAGACCAGACGGGATGGCCGAATGAGTTAGAGCGTCCGGCTCCCGTGCTGGTAGATCGTGGGGTCGTGGGTTCGAACCCTGGTCGAGTCAAAGCAATGACTTTAAAACTTGTCGCTTCCTAGCCAGGTGCTCGGCATTATTAGGACAGGGCAAGGACTGGTGTGCTCAGTGCCAGGATAATGTGACTGAGTGGGATATCAGATCACGGTGCCGGCGGTCTGGTTTCCCACTGGGACAACACTATAAAGTCGCCATGATTGCGCACTGTCACAAGTCGGTACCCGTCCTGATATGACCTTAGATGTTGCTAGGACGTAAAACAACAACAAACAAACAAAACAGTCTACTGCTCCAACCTACTCGCCTCAGCTCCGACTGTGGCGCCGCCTCTCGCCTTCCTTATTAATTATCCTGACTCACTTGCCGTAAAGAAAAAAATATATATAGGCCTTACTATATATGGCAGCAATTGATTAGTTCGAATCCCGTTCTTATATGAACTAGAACATAAAACCCAACCAAGAAAGGGTTAGTTAGGTATGGGCGATAATATAGTCACAACAAGGACAGTTGAACCCCGACTCCGGGCATTTCCTCGCGATTTCCTTTTCCTGACAGTGCTAATCCTGAGGGGGAAAATCCACGGTTTCACGGAAATTCATCATTGGCCCCAAGGTCTCGGCTTGATTTCCGCGGTTCTTGTCGGAGACCACTTTCATCCCTGAATGTGTGTTTGTACAGTCGGTTTTCTACTTGTGTGTGGCAGAGCCTTAGACTTGAAGTAAAGCACACCCACCCCGATAAGGGTCATCTTCAAAATTCAATACCTAATGTCACTCAAACAGAATTCATCCAAAGAGATATTAATGAGACATTGGGGGGGGGGGGGGAGACCGGATGCGGTGGCCGAACTGGTCATTAGTTCGATTCCTGGCCGAGTCAAACCAATGACTTACAGAATTGATATGTGTCACTTCCTAGCCTGGTCCTCGGCATTAATAGGATAGTGCAAGGACTGGTTAGCTCAGTGTCAGGATAATGTGACTGAGTGGGATATCACGTCATTGTATTGGCAGCGTGATCTCCCAGTTGGCCAGCACTACAAATTCGCCATTAGTGCGCACTGTCACAAGTCAGTACCATGACCGTGGATGTTGCTAGGACGTAAAACCCCAACCAACAAACATAAGACGGATATGTGTGACAATTCTTTTTCTATTTATTAAAAAGTAAATAGAATTAAAGCTGCAAGAAAACATAAAATTTTCAAAACCAAACCAATTATCCAGATTTGATTGAACATATCTAACTTAGATATTGGCGCATTTATTAAGATATTGGTGCATTTATTAAGCATTTGTCACCACATGGAAGGGATACCGAGGCAACATATGACTGTGCAACTTTAAATAGCTAAGAGAAATATGTTAAAATGCAGAATTAAATGATGGTGATGATGATAATGTCGTGGGGGTGATGAAAATGGGAAATACTGCGCCTAGAGCAGGACTCGAACCCACATCTCTTTGCATTCCGGGCCAGTGTGCTAACCATTACACCACCTATGCTCCCTGATATCAACATACTACCCACACCTACCTGTCTATGTGGTTACTTGTCTGAGAGGTCAGTGCAGACCACTACACTCGTCCCCCTGGAATTGTAAGTCTTGTAATGCTTACAATTACATACATACAGGCAATGCACTAACACACATACACAGGGTAGGT
>CM059202.1:613816-629026 GCA_030323885.1 Branchipolynoe longqiensis
CCCCCACATACAGCTGTTCCCGTTGTCACACTCACCCCTGACATACAGCTGTTCCCGTTGTCACACACACACACACACATACAGCTGTTCCCGTTGTCACACACACACACACAACTAGAGCTGTTCCCGTTGTCACACTCACCCCCGCTCACCTTCTGTTCACAGCGCGTGCTGCGTCATCCTCTCGGGACTTGCTCTGACGTCACGTTTACGTCGGACCGACCACCAACTAGCAACATTCCAGTGGAACTTATACTCTCAAATGTATTCGATTCCGGATATTGGAATTCTAATATATCATCAATTAACGTAGTTGATCAATACCTAATTATAAATACCCGAATTATGTCAATCAAATTATGTACACATAATTTACATTAAGTACCAATTTAGTAGCTTTCTATCTTCGAAATAAAGCAAATTACTGCCATTACGTGTTGACTGTTATTATTGTTGACTGTCATCGTTGTGTTGACTGCTATGCATCGACTGTCATTATGTGTTGACTGGCATTGTGTATTGACTGTTATTATTGTTGACTGTCATCGTTGGGTTGACTGCTATGCATCGACTGTCATGTTTTGACAGTCATGTGTTGACTACCATCATGTGGTGACTGTCATTATGTGTTGAAAGTAATGTGTTGACCCATTATGTGTTGACAGTCATGTGTTCACTCATGTGTTGACTGTAATTGTGTGTTGACTGGCATTATGTGTTGACAGTCATGTGTTGACTGGCATTATGTGTTAACTGTTAGGCGTTGACTCATTATTTAATTTACATGTTACACAGATCATTTTAACGTATTCCTTAATTTGCATAAGATCAAAATCAAAAAGTGAAATAACTTTTTTCCAACTTTGACATATCCACAACATGTAAACCTTCATATGAATATGTTTTCTGCTATTATTTGGAATGTTTTCACTTTTGGCTTCCATGTCACAAAAGTGGTAGCTAGTTTCAGAAAAGGACTCACATGTAAGTGTTTGGTTTGATTCTACAACCTCCCGCGCACGAAGTGGACGCTGTACCTACTCGGGCACCCCGCCCTCCGTCAGCCAAGTACAGCACATTGCAGAGTAAGACCATCAGTGAGCCGCTCAGCAATATACAGTAAAACCTCTCTAAACTGACCGACCATGGGACCAACTTTAAGTGCTCCATTTAGGGAGGTGGTCAGTTTAGGGAGTTAGAATATCCTAACAATGGTTTTGTTGGGACTCAAATAAAGCGATCGATATAGGAGAGTGGTCGATCTGTGGAAGTGGTCGGTTAGAGAGGTTTTTCTGTATGTATACATTTGTGTGTTCACCAGGATTGCTGTGCAGTGAGCAGTGGTGTTCTACGCTGACTGAGGAGTTCCAGCCTATATAGTAATATACCCAAGGATCAGGCCACCAGCAGTGGGGGGGGGGGACCCCACTCACCCTCCAGGGCCGCGTTCAGGGTACACCTCCGAGTCGGCTCCGCGACATCTTTTTGCCCTATTTGCATTCAGGGTGCGCCTCGGACACTTCTCCCTTTTCAGATAGGAGGCAAAAAGCGCCTAGAAAATGGCCGCCAAATTCAGTGGTTTCAGCCAATCAGAGCTGTTCTTTTCAATTGCAAATGGCTGCCCCCTATGGGGGCTGCCATTTTCGAGACGACTAACTGCTAAAGTCGTTCAGACTAGCGCAACATCCACGATATCTCCGAGGTGTACCTTGAACGCAGCCATAGCAAATATTTTCTTACTGAAGCTCTGGTATTCCTAGAATAGCATATTCCCTGACATAATAAGCCAGGGAAAAGGAGGGGACACCACAGTTATGTCCAGAACCAGTTTAATCACCATGGAATATTAGTATAAAAAAGATGTATATATGCATGCAAAATGAACATATATTTCAAGTAGGAGTCCCCTTTTATTATTTCATTGATTAACAGGTAATATTCTATGCAAAATAAAGGTCTAGTAGGCTGGAAAAAAGTCCACATTCTCCATGTTACATATTCATGCCTTTAAAACACCATATGTTTGGAATGAACATGTTGGCTTTTTTTTTTACTATTTCACATTAGGTCTTGATTTTTTCACATCTATCCCTCCAAAGTGTAAGAATGCCAGTTCTAGCAAGAAAATAACTCCTCTACTCTTTCAATAATAGTTTTTGACCAGTAGCTACTAGAAAATACATTGGCTCCATTTACCATGAAACGACCCACATGTGTTTGACCCAATTCTGGTTTCTGCAGGTAAGTATTACTAGTAGTAGGTAGTGGCATCCTGCTGGCATTTTGCCAATCACCGGATAAAATAAGTAAATTTTAGTTTTGTCATTGTTTCTAACTCCACAAACAGGGGACATATGATATAAAGTATATGGAGATAAAGAGGAAGACTGACTCTTGACTTCTGTATGATTTTATTGTGAATATATTTATTTAACAAGTTTTTTAACTGTGCTTGAAAAACATAGTTTTACCAAATGGGGGACCTCCGACTTTTTAGTTCAAATTCCTGCAGTTCGCGTCGCCACTGAACTAATGGGTCTAAACCGCATACTGTCAAACTGCAAACTCAATGGCTATGAGCAATCTTCATATAGAACAAGTGAAATATCTATAAAAAATACACCACTTAGATACAAACCGTTTGGAACTCATAGAAAATATATTCAACAAACAGATTATATTAAATTTATAAGGTTAGGGTTCTGTATTTCTATTAATTTTCAATAAAATAGACGTTTTGCACTGTGCGTACCGGTCAAGTCAATGCATTGTCAATGGCCGTGAGCAATCTTCATATAGAAAAAGTGAAATATCTCTAAAAATACACCACTTAGATACAAACCGTTTGGAACTCATATAGAAAATATATTCAACAAACAGATTATATTAAATCTATAAGGTTAGGGTTCTGTATTTCTATTAATTTTGACTAAAATAGACGTTTTGCACGGTGCGTACTGGTCAAGTCAATGCATTGTCAATAGCCGTGAGCAATCTTGGATTATATTCATACAGAAGAAGTGAAATATCTCTGAAACCCCACCAGCTAGAGACAAACCGCTTGGTACACATATAGAAAACATATTCAACGAATAGATTATATTAAATTCATAAGGTTAGCGTTCTTCATTTCTATTAATTTTAAATAAAATAAACGTTTTGCACTGCGCGTACACGCAAACTCAAAGCATTGTCAATGGCCGTGTAGGCCCACTACTACCGACGCGCCACCAAGTGTCAGAAAATGAACTACGCCACATGTCCCCCATTATGTGCACCACATGCACTTCTGGCTGTGCAGCATAAACTCCTCACTACCTTCAGCAGCGAAAGGCTCTTGCCCTATTCAAGCTGCAAATCTGTTTTTACGGTCCAGCCATCAGCTTTCTAATGATATGTGGCAAAAATGGAAAATATGAAAATTAACCTATTTTGGCTTAAAACTCAGATTACCATTTATTGCAATGTATTTACACCCAACAACTCTGGTATCGTATAAAAGCTGATTTAATTTCCTTTTAATGGTGTGCAATAAATACTAAGAAGTATAACTTTTCGGGTCAGTGGCCCTCTTTGAAAATAAAAGTTTTTGCACAAAATGGCTTCAACTCCAATTTAGAGGGACAGACACTGATTCCTGAGTATTACTGTCAATTCACGCCGCGGCCATGTTGATACCAGACCGAGGGCACTTACCGGTCTGCGAGGCGCCTCTGTGTGTAAAGTAATGTGAATACTTTTTTGTCGACCAAAACCTCTCGAAATCACTCAAATTTGAGGGTATTCATTTATTAAAGTAATATATTCATCTTTGCATACCTGTTTTCTATCTATTGGCCAATTTTCACGAAGATTGGGTGACCCTTGCATGGTGATTTTCCCATTCTTTAACTACAATGTGACTGTCCACTTCAAGTCTGCATAGTTATGGTGGTATCATGTAATGCAGCACTGTCAGCGTAGCTATCTGTGCAACACAGTTAAACAACTAGTCTTACTAATTACAAATTAATAAAAGGGTTAAAATATATTTTTTTGAATATATCTATATTAAGAAAGTTATGCAATTTTGAATTTAAGAAAAGATTGGCAGCCAAGGTGAGCGACATTGTTGACATTGCCTACTGAAATGCATCTGATCATCACTCAATCTTCATGAAAATTGACCAATAAATAGAAAAAAGGTAAGCAAAAATGATTATGATAGTTTCAAAAGTTAATATCTTCAAATTTTACTCCTTTAATTTCTGTAGTAGTTCGTACACATCGGCACACAGTAGTGTCTTATGGCCATTTCCAATACTGACGCTTAGTCATCCTCGTTCTGATGCCTAACTAGGTCATGCGTGAAAGTGAGGTCATTCCCTTTATTCACTCCAAGTTTGAAGCCGATCTATACAGTAGTTCTTCAGTTATGGCAATTTATGTCTTTTTCTATTAGTATTAAGGTTATTGTCGATTTTGGTCCGCATCTGTCATTTTGGCCTTTTTCTCAAGTTTGGAGTATCATATCTTCAAGGAAAATAGAGTGATACCCTAAAAATAATTACAGATACTTTATGGATACTATGAGCTTGTGCAACCACAGACTATACAGACAATTAAAAATCAAATTACAGATTATCAAATATGGCACTTTGGCCAAATTTGTCGTTGTAATAAATAAGATTTTTTTCCAATTTTTAGGATTTAACAATTATACATATTTCTGGCTGGAAAAGTTGTGAGCTGCTTCTCTGGGTATAAGTAGAGCAAATCTTAAGATATGGTCAATGTTATTTGTTAAATAATGTTTATTATGAGCGGATGAAAATAGTTAATTTCACATCAGTTTAAGCTGCTACAGTGCCATCAAACTTCAACGGGTCATATCTCAAAAAGTAAAGAAGATATCAAAATAATTATGTGTACACTCTGTTTGTATTAAAACGTTCTATTTAATTAATGTTTATATTATAGTCGATATATTTTTTTTAATGTTGTCGGCCGCTGTCTACTAGTAGGACCCCGGGAATATGACCAGTGCATACAAAAAATCGCTATTTATTAAGTAATAAACAATGAGCAAATAGTTCCAGGTTTTCGAGTTCCAAATTCAGGACAGTAACATACATTATTATTGGTTAATGAGTCAGGTTTCAGTTGTAAGTCGTTCAGGTGTAAGTCACCTGGGTGCCAGTTGTCTGGTTGCCTGGTGTCAGTCGCCTGTGTGTAAGTCGTTCAGGGGTAAGTCACCTGGGTGTCAAGTTGTCTAGATGCCTGGTGTCAGTCGTCTGGGTGTAAGTCACCTGGGTGTCAGTTGTCTGGGTTTCAGTTGTCTGGTTGCCTGGTGTCAGTCACCTGGGTGTAAGTTGTCCAAGTGTAAGTCACCTGGGTGTCAGTTGCCTGGTGTCAGTCGCCTGGGTGTAAGTCGTCTAGGTGTAAGTCACCTGGGTGTCAGTCATCTGGTTGCCTGGTGTCAATCGCCTGGGTGTAAGTTGTCCAGGTGTAAGTCACCTGGGTGTCAGTTGTCTGGTTGCCTGGTGTCAGTCGTCTGGGTGTAAGTCACCTGGGTGTCAGTCATTTAATGCGAGTCCGGTTATCGGTTGCCTGGGTGTCAGTCGACAGGTGTGAGTCGTTTGATTGCCAGTCATCCAGGTGTCAGTCGTCCGATTACCATATGTAACATGACCTAGCAATGCGTCATTTGCATGGAATGCATATATATCGACTGAGACATAATCAAGGTCGATCATTTCTCTCTCCCTCTCTCTCTCTCTCTCTCCCTCTCTCCCTCTCTCCCTCCCTCTCTCCCTCTCTGCATACATATATATATATATATATATATATGAGGTTAGGAGCAGATAGTGAGCGCTGGGAGATGACGCCACCGTCGGAGCTGAGGTTGAGTATGTTGGAGCAGTAGATGACTAGCCCCAGGCTCCATCACCCGATCACTGGTGGGTAGAGATGAGGAGCGATTAGAGAATTATAGGTTATTATACTTGTATAGTTATTATACAGCATATATATACTTGCTCAAGGTACATCACATATGATCGCTTTAAATATCTCTATATATATTATTTCTTTATATATACTAATTTATATATATATTTCATTTATATATAATATATAATTACTTTGTGTATATTTGCTAAATATTAATCAGCAACCTGTAGCATAAAGAGTACTGTTGTGTAAGCTCTGCAGATCTGTCAGCATGTCGGCTCTGTTATGACTTGGTACTGGTACACACGGTTCAAGATGTGTAAACTGTGCAGATCTGTCAGCATGCCGGTGTTGCAGTTTCCGCGGCACACCAGTTTGCGAGGGATACATCCATTCAAATGCATTGTGAATCACCGTGAGCGATCTTCATACAGAAAAAGTCAAATATCTCTCATATTCCACCCCCTAGAAACAAACCGCTTGGCACACATACAGAAAACATATTCAACAAACAGATTATATTAAATTTATACGGTTAGGGTTCTTGATTTCTATTAATTTGGAATAAAACTAATGTTTTGCACTGTGCGTACCATCAAATACAAGGCATTGTCAATGGTTGTGAGCAATCTGCATACAGAAAATACAGCAAAAGTGAAATATCTCTAAAACCACACCACCTAGAAACAAATCGCTTGGTACACATATATAAAACATCTTTACCAAAAACATATTAAATTTATAAGGTTAATGATGATGCTGTTCGATTTTGATGCATGCGCAGGAGCGATGTGTCCCTCGCAAACTGGTGTGCTGCGGAAACTGCAACACCGGCTCAGTTATGACTTGGTGCACACAGTTCAAGATGTGTAAACTATGCAGATATGTCAGCATGCCGGCTCTGTTATGACTTGGTACTGGTACACACAGTTGTAAACTGTGCAGATCTGTCAGCATGCCGGCTCTGTTATGACTTGGTGCGCACAGTTCAAGATGTGTAAACTGTGCAGATCTGTCAGCATGCCGGCTCTGTTATGACTTGGTGCACACATTTCTTATCAGCCTGGGGAGTAAGGCGTTTAAGTAGCGTATAGACGTCGAGTCGAAGTAGTGGCGGCTCACCGGCCGACTGGCGATCTGCTTCAGCTCCTGCACATTGATCTTTTCGGTGATGCCGATCACGAAGAAGGTCAGCCCAGCAGCCTTGGCCCGCTGCACCTCGGGCAGTGTCTGGTTCGTGTCGACCGTGCTCACCCCGTCCGTGATGAGCACGGCCACGTCACGCACCCCGGGCCGGTCGCCGGGCGACCCGGAGAAGACCCGCTCGTAGGTGAAGCGGATGCCACCCGACGTGTTTGTGTCCAGGTTGCGAAACGTCATGTTCAAGATGGCCGCCTTCATCTTCTCGCGGTTGATGACCTCGCCGAGGCGGAACTCAAGTTGCGCGATGTCGGAGAAGCGCACGACGGCGATTCGGTTTTGGTTGTGGCTCACGTCGAACTGGTTGACGAAGTATGCAAGGAATTGTTTCAGCTCCTGGTAGTTATTCTTCACTGATCCCGAGTTGTCCACAATGAGGGCAATGTCCATGATGTTGTCACAAGATGGCGGTGAGTTGTCGTCGTCGGTGGGGTCGGGGTCGGGTAGCCCGCACACTCGGTGCAGCAGCAGACGCTGCGTCAACCCCAGCTGCCTGACATCATCCGCAAAGACGATGTTCTTGCTGAAGTCGCGCACGATGCTGCGCAGTTCCTTCTGGTCCACATACTTTCCAATGGCGACAACATAGATGTCGATATTGTTGTTCCAAAGCTGCTCTGCTTGGACAGCCAACTCCTCGGACCTGATGGTTGACAAGCCGTCCGTGAGCAACACGACCACATTCGGTGCATCTGGACGGTCACCGTGGTCAGCCCGGAACACCTCTTTCTGCACCATCTCCAAGGCAGATGTCGTGTCCGTGTTCCCTCCGTCATGCGTCAACGCATTCAGTGCATCATAAACCTGGCCTGGGGAGTCGTACGTGTCAAGCCACCACTTCAGTTCTGGCCTCGAAGAGTATTTAATCAAAGTTGTCCGTGTCTCACTGCCGACAGGCAAGTCAGTTATGACGGCCTTCACAAAGCCCTTCAGGATGTTCCAGCTGTGGTAGGGCTTATCTGGTGGGTCATCGTCGACGATGCTCACCGACTGATCGAGAACAAAGGCTATGTCCAATCTGCCATTGCACCCGTTCGGAAGGTACGCCGAGACTTGGACGGTGCAGAACACACCTAGCACCAGAAGGCACCAAATCAGGCGGGCCGACACGGCGCCAGTCGCACGTTGTGAGTTCAAACTCGGCAGGCGGGCCGACATGGCGCCAGTCGCATGTTGTGACGTCAAACTCAGCAGGCGGGCCGACATGGCGCCAGTCGCACGTTGTGACGTCACACTCGGCAGGCGGGCCGACACGGCGCCAGTCGCATGTTGTGACGTCAAACTCAGCAGGCGGGCCGACATGGCGCCAGTCGCATGTTGTGACGTCAAACTCAGCAGGCGGGCCGACATGGCGCCAGTCGCACGCTGTGACGTCACACTCGGCAGGCGGGCCGACATGGCGCCAGTCGCACGCTGTGACGTCACACTCGGCAGGCGGGCCGACATGGCGCCAGTCGCACGTTGTGACGTCACGCTCGGGGCCCTTGTTGACTTGACGCGTCTCGATAAGGTGACGTCACGTGACGTAAGTCGGTCCGACACTTCACCATTCATGACGTACATTTGAGACGCTTGGCAAAGTCTACACACGTGTCTGTCTTTACGTTAAATCGACGCGTGGAAAGATAACTAGAACAAACAGCCTTACAGATATAGAGGTGTGTTACCTCCCACCGACACCAGGTGTCGCCTCCGTGCCCGTTATATAACAGCGTCCCTCCTGACCGACTTAGTCGACACACGTCGAGTCTCCGTCTGAAGTCTGTCTGAAAACCTGGCGTCAGGGCGGGTCGAAGCCTCGTCGCTAAGGAATGTGGGCCCGGCGTTCTCTCAGCACGCCGACACAAGCTGTCTACATCAATAGCCGGGCGCCGACCCGCTTGGAGAGTGCAGCGGTAGGAGTGGAGGGGTCACGGTCTACTGCTCCTCGGCGCTGCTTGGAGAGTACTGCGGCACAGAGGGGGTCACAGTTGTCTGCGTCTGGAGAAGAAGCCGAAGTTAGTCAACAATCTGTGTGTGTGGGGGAGGTGTGGGGGATGGGTGCTGGTGGGAGGGTGGGGGTGGGTGGGGGAGGGTCGCGCCTCGCCGCCCACAGCCCGACTCGCTGCCAAACCAGCGACTGCTTGGAAGAAAAGAAGTGGAGGGGGAGGCAGGGGGGGGGGGGGGCGGCCCCGTATGGTGATTACTGAGGGGCGTTGTGGTGGGGAGGACAGGTTTGTTGGTTGGTTGTTGGAATTTTACGTCCTGGCAACATCTAAGGTCATATCAAGACGTGTACCAACTTGTGACAGTGCGCACTCATGGTGACTTTATAGTGCTGCCCCACTGGGAGACCAAGCCACCAGCACCATGACTGATATCCCACTCAGTCACATTATCCTGACACTGAGCTAACCAGTCTTTGTCCTATCCTATTAATGCCGAGTGCCTAGCTAGGAAGCGACAAGTATCAATTTTATAAGTCATTGGTTTGACTCGACCGGGAATCGAACCCGATCTCCCGCACGGGAAGCCTGCGCTTTACCGAATCGGCCACCGCGTCCGGTAGGGGAGGACATGTGTACAGGCAGGTGTGAGTAGGTCGGGTTTTGGGGGTTTGGTGTCCTAGCAATGTGAGAAGGCCGCGTTGTTGGGGTTTGGTGTCCTAGCAATGTGAGTAGGTCGGGTTGTTGGGGTTTGGTGTTCTAGCAATGCGAGTAGGTCGGGTTGTTGGGGTTTGGTGTCCTAGCAATGTGAGTAGGTCGGGTTGTTGGGGTTTGATGTCATAGCAATGTGAGTAGGTCGTGTTGTTGGGGTTTGGTGTCCTAGCAATGTGAGTAGGTCGGGGAGAGGCGTAAGTACAGAGGACATGAGAGTCTGGAGTTAGGTTGGTTGTGGGTGGTGTGTCTATGGTTGTGAGTGGTGTGTTTATGATTGTGGGTGGTGTGTCTATGGGTGTGGGTGGTGTTCTATGGTTGTGGGTGGTGTGTCTATGGTTGTGGTTTGAGTGTCTATGATTGTGGATGGTGTGTCTATGATTGTGGGTGATGTGTCTATGATTGTGGGTGGTGTGTCTATGATTGTGCGTGATGTGTTTATGGTTGTGGGTGGTGTGTCTATGAGTGTGGGTGATGTGTCTATGGTTGTGGGTGGTGTGTATATGATTGTGGGTTGTGTGTCTATGATTGTGGGTGGTGTGTCTATGATTGTGGGTGGTGTTCTATGGTTGTGGGTGGTGTGTTGATGGGTGTGGGTGGTGTGTCTATGATTGTGGGTGCTGTGTCTATGGTTGTGGGTGGTGTTTCTATGATTGTGGGTGGTGGTGTGTCTATGGTTGTGGGTGGTGTGTCTATTATTGTGGGTGGTGGGTCTATGATTGTGGGTGCTGTGTCTATTATTGTGGGTGGTGGGTCTATGATTGTGGGTGATGTGTCTATGATTGTGGGTGGTGTGTCTATGATTGTGGGTGTTGTGTCTATGATTGTGGGTGGTGTGTCTATGATTGTGGGTGGTGTGCCTATGATTGTGGGTGGTGTGTTTATGGTTGTGGGTGGTGTTTCTATGGATGTGGGTGGTGTGCCTATGGTTGTGGGTGGTATTCTGTGGTTGTTGGTGGTGTGCTTATGATTATGGGTGGTGTGTCTATGATGGTGGGTGGTGTGTCTATGATGGTGGCTGGTGTGTCTATGATTGTGGGTGGTGTGTATATGGTCGTGGGTGGTGTGTATATGGTTGTGTGTGGTGTGTCTATTATTGTGGATTGTGTGTCTATGATTGTGGGTGCTGTGCCTATGATTGTGGGTGGTGTGTCTATGCTTGTGGGTGGTGTGCCTATGGTTGTGGGTGGTGTGTCTATGATTGTGGATGGTGTGTCTATGATTGTGGGTGGTGTGTCTATGGCTGTGGGTGGTGTGTCTATGATTGTGGATGGTGTGTCTATGGTTGTGGGTGGTGTGTCTATGATTGTGGGTTGTGTCTTTCATTGTGGATGATGTGTCTATGGTTGTGGGTGGTGCGTCTATGGTTGTGGGTGGTGTGTCTATGGTTGTGGATGGTGTGTCTATGATTGTGGGTGGTGTGTATATGGTTGTGGGTGGTGTGTCTGTGATTGTGGGTGGTGTGTCTATGGTTGTGGGTGGTGTGTATATGGTTGTGGGTGGTGTGTCTATGGTTGTGGGTGGTGTGTCTATGGTTGTGGGTGGTGTGCCTATGATTGTGAGTGGTGTGTCTATGATTGAGGGTGGTGTGTCTGTGATTGTGGGTGGTGTGATTGTGGGTGGTGTGTCTATGGTTGTGGGTGGTGTTCTATGGTTGTGGGTGGTGTGTCTATGAGTGTGGGTGGTGTGTCTATGATTGTGGGTGGTGTGTCTATGAGTGTGGGTGGTGTTGTATGGTTGTGTGTGGTCTGTCTATGATTGTGGGTGTTGTTTCTGTGGTTGTGGGTGGTGTTCTATGGTTGTGGATGGTGTGTCTATGGTTGTGGGTGGTGTTCTATGGTTGTGGGTGGTGTGTCTATGGTTGTGGGTGGTGTTTCTATGTTTGTGGATGGTGTGTCTATGGTTGTGGGTGGTGTGTCTATGACTGTCCGTGGTGTGTCTATGAGGGTCCGTGGTGTGTCTATGGTTGTGGGCGATGTGTCTATGATTGTGGTCGGCTGGGTGTAGATATAGGTGAGTGGGGGTGGTGGGGTTTGCGGGCTTGGTGCCTGCAGTGAATGGTTGGTAACACATGACTGCTGATACCTGCACTACAGCCCGCAGGTAGGACGGCTGGGGTACCAGCGAACCGGCACCAGGTCGCACCTAGCGGCAACAACCTGAACCAAAAACCCTATAATACTAAGACGGCTCACTCCCTATCTGTCCAATGGTAATGTCAATTTTGCAGTGCCACCTTGTGGTGGGTTTGATCAGCCGGCTGCTGGTTGGTGTTTCACATGTAAACACATACAAGTATATTACACATGAGATAGGTAAATATGAATACACATCAATATGAAATTGCTATGAACAAATACACATAATCTCAGCATCATCATCATCATCATTGCCATCATCACACATCTTTCACATTCATATATGAGTGATTCTCCAGAATTGGAGACCCCATTGTTGCATTAGTGCAAAAATTTAAAATGTATTCTGAACATCTATTGTATACTATTTATAAACTTCCATGTGAGTGAAATCATCAACCAAAAACAAAAAATCACTACCACCTCTGGTTTAGATGTAATTAGGCTTCAAAGAATGTTGATACACAGAGTGCCCTGTGTGTTACAATGTGACGCCACCATCATTTAAGTACAGTATCACAGATATTGACCAGATTATTGGTATGGGATGTTGAAGTACAACAGGAAAGATAACTTTTAAAGCACAAAGTGCAGTATCTACATTAAACACTGATCACAAAAAAACTAAATTTAATTTGTGACACCGTAACGCACATCCCATCACAAATCAAATGTTTTCCATCTTCTTCATATATAACAATGTTTTGTTGTGTTATCAAAAGAATTATTCCATATAATATACTCATTATATGTGTAGTTCCTTAAAAGCAGATCATACATATTTGTCAGAGAATAGCGAAGTTAGTAGTTTGTGGGACAGTATTACATGTGACCCCACTAGGTCAAGACATAGAATGGCCATTTCAACTTTGGTATATTTTTTTACGGTCAAATAACAAAACATATTCACATCAAAATATCAAGACTAGACTTTAAAAGTATTGTAGAATTTTGATCGGATTTTGATCGTAGCCATGAATCACACGTTTTGGGGACGTACGTACATGTGCACAAAAACGTGACACCTCATCAATTATTGCAGTTTATGTCACTTCCTGTTGGAGTTTCCATCTAAAACATCACCAATCTGTCTGCTAAGATGGTTTGTTTAGTCTGGAGTCTTCCCTTCCCTCATTATGACATTTCAGCTCTCAAATTTCGAATTAGTAAATTGGTTGGGACGTACGTTACAAATGTGACACCATCAATAAAAATTGCTTTAAATCGGCCAATTTCTGATAATTCCAGATTATCTCTTATTATTTGAAAACATTATAGGTCATAGATTAAATAAAAGTATTACTGATTATGCATACCATGCTTGATAACTGATCAAACTAACGAACCATCTGTGCTGTCAGTGTGACACCAACCATACGCACAGGACAGGTATGTTCACAGCGATATTGTCATGTACCTATGCAATGTAAAAACTAAAAGTAGTGAAAAATATCTTTATTGATATAATCTTGCCAACATAAAAGCAAATTGAATTAACTGTGCTTGATAGTTTTCTTTATTTACAGCTTCAAAGATGGTGGGCACTCCAGTGCAAATTCATTGCTGTCATTTTTTGGTCAATTTTCCACTTTATTTAATTATTTTTACACCTTGCGGACTCTTTATGTGTCTGGTTTTGATTACTAGTGTTTGCTTAGTATATTCCCTATAGGTATATGAACAAATTGTTTTTCTGAAATTGTTTTGAAGAGTTTAGTGATTAATAATGAAGCACATCCCAACGGGTCTCCAATTCTGGAGAACTACTCATATACATTTATACATATAATATAGCACCTGTTTAACCAAGAGAACAGCCAGCGCACCAAGTGGTGGGTTTGATCATTTTGATTACACAGTACAGGCTAAGTGAGCGTCTTAGGATTATAAGGTCTTTGCCTGAACCAGGCGCCTGCGCGGGTAAGTCTTACTCACGACCTCTCCTACTTGTGAGTCAGCCCTGCCGGCTATAACTTGTATAAGAGCTGACCTGCCGATTCTAGGAAAGTCCCACTGCATTTGTAGGGTAGTAGTGAGTATTAGTAAGTATTGGTAAGCGCTCAATAACCATAGTGAGCAATAGTAAGTAGTGGTAGGTAGTAATAATGTGGGGTAAGTAGTAGTAAGTAGCACTATCAGTAGGTAGTAGTAGCTAGGGGTAGGTAGTAGTAAGTAGGGGTAAGTAGTAGTAGTAACTAGGAGTAAGTAGTAGTAACTAGGGGTAAGTAGTAGTAGGCAGTAGTAACTAGGGGTATGTAGTAGTAACTAGGGGTACGTAGTAGTAAATAGGTGTAAGTAGTAGTAAATATGGGTAAGTAGTAGTAGGTAGTAGTAACTAGGGGTAAGTAATAGGAAATAGGGTTAAGTAGTAGTAGGTAGTAGTAACTAGCGGTAGGTAGTAGTAAATAGGGGTAAGTAGTAGTAGGTAGTAATAAATAGGGGTAAGTAGACGTATGTAGTAGTAACTAGGGGTAGGTAGTAGTAAATAGGGGTAAGTAGTAGTAGCTAGGGGTAAGTAGTTGTATGTAGTAGTAACTAGGGGTAGGTAGTAGTAAATAGGGGTAAGTAGTAGTAGGTAGTAGTAAGAAGGGGTAAGTAGTAGTAGGTAGTAGTAACTTGGGGTAGGTAGTAGTAAATAGGGGTAAGTAGTAGTAGGTAGTAGTAACTAGGGGTAGGTTTAGTAAGTACGGGTAAGTAGTAGTAGGTAGTAGTAACTAGGGTTAGGTTGTAGTAAATAGGGGTAAGTAGTACTAGGTAGTACGAAGTGGTAGTAGGTAGCAGTAAGTAGTGGTTAGTAATAGTAGTGATAAGTAGTGGTAAGCGGTAGTAGGTTGTAGTAAGTGGTAGTAGGTAGCAGTAAGTAGTGGTTAGTAATAGTAGTGATGTTGGCTGGGGTGCTGCTGGGTGAGGTGAGGTGCTACTATGTGAGGTGCTGTTGGGTGAGGTGGTGTCGGGTGAGGTGCTGCTGGGTGAGGTGATGTTGGCTGAGGTGCTACTATGTGAGGTGCTGTTGGGTGAGGTGCTGCTGGGTGAGGTGGTGTCGGGTGAGGTGCTGCTGGGTGAGGTGATGTTGGGTGAGGTGCTACTATGTGAGGTGCTGTTGGGTGAGGTGCTGCTGGGTGAGGTGGTGTCGGGTGAGGTGCTGCTGGGTGAGGTGATGTTGGGTGAGGTGCTACTATGTGAGGTGCTGTTGGGTGAGGTGCTGCTGGGTGAGGTGGTGTCGGGTGAGGTGCTGCTGGGTGAGGTGATGTTGGGTGAGGTGCTACTATGTGAGGTGCTGTTGGGTGAGGTGCTGCTGGGTGAGG
>CM059202.1:629526-658400 GCA_030323885.1 Branchipolynoe longqiensis
TATATATACTTAGTATATATATACACCTATATATACAGTTGTAGAACACAGTGCGGTGCTGACACCTGCTGTAGAAAAGAAGCAGCTCGACCTATAGTCGGATTAGTTGCAGTTATAAAGGACTTACCCTATGAACCAAGGTTAGGGAATTTAAGCTTCCTACCCTTTCCTACAGAAGGAAAAGCAGTGACATAATTGAAGTATTTAAAATTATGAAAGGTTTTGATATAATCGATATGAACCAATTGTTCACCTTGAATAAAAGAGAAGGCAGTCGGGGCCATACTCTCAAACTAGTAAAACCCAGAGCCATTTCAAAGTTAAGGCAACACAGTTTCTCAAACAGGATCCTAAATATATGGAACAGTCTCCCACAAAATGTTATTGATGCCGAGTCAATAATTGGGTATTCATTCAAGAACAGATTAGAAAAAGCATGGGCTGATGATCCAGGGAAATTTGACCCCTTATTCACCACATGCTACTAATTATTCCTTGTGTTGCTTATTTACTTGCACTCAAGCAAATATGAGAGACAAATAAGTGTTCACACTTCCTGTCTACCATTCGCTATATCGCTATTAGGCCTAATTCCAGATATTTCCTTCAAAAGTACCCCGCTACTTGTAGCTATACTCGAAGTCTACTTATATTCGCGTATATTTGGTGCACATTAGGGAGAACATGTGTTGATGGTGACAAACAAACTGATGATTAAATTATGCTTGGTAGGAGGGCAGCTAATATATATTCAAAGTAATTTGGGATATTTGTTATTTGCGAAATAAAAATGTCTAATTAAATTATTATCCAGAAAAGAATGTGTGCAACCATTATGTACAAACTATAGGTGATTTCCGCGGGCATGCGCACTCAGCTGGAACTCGGGTTGTGGATCAACCCTGGAAGCGACTACAGTAAACCCTCTGATCGACCATTCCCCTATATCGATCGCTTTATTTGGGTCCCAATAATACTATTCTAACCATGTTCTAACTCCCTAAACCGACCATCTCCCTAAATGGACCACTTAAAGTCGGTTCCAAGGTGGGTAGATTTAGAGAGGTTTGACTATACCTGCGTTTGTATAGTTAGTAATCACTGCAATGATTTTTATAAATAAAACAAAAAAATTAATACAATCAGAAAGTGAACATCAGTGTGTGATGTTCTCGTGTTTTCTTGATCAGAATTGTAAGTAGAGCCGAAATTAGTAACTTAAGCCACATCTAGTTCTAAATTAAATTTATGTAGTTGTAGAATTATTTAGACCTAAATGCAGAGTTTGCACGGTTCTCACGGATCCTTTAAAAGTCTTCAATTGATTCGTCAATTTTCAAGGCCTTGAAAAGTCTGAAATATGGTAACGTTTCTGTGAAAGGTCTTAAAAGAGTTTTAAATTGGATTTGGCCACTATAATATTTTTTAAAGATGTTTTTCCAGCTATCTTCACAAAGCACAAATGCTGTGGAGTTGAAATACAGTGATCGTCCACATAGATGATAGAGTTCCATAGATTGCATCACCTCACTCATTTCTGTTATTATTTTAATTAAATATGTATGTTTTAACATTTGCCGCTAAAATAGGTCTTAAATTGTATGAAATTTGGTATTAAAAAGTCTTTAAAAGGTCTGAAATGTGATTGGCTGATAGGTGCAGGAATTTCAGTCATAGACGACTGGTCTTCCTCATTCCACTGCTGGTCGATAGAAAGCCCCGGCCTACACTTTTACCGACCCAAGGGATTTTTAACTTCCCACACCACATAGACATGGTATGAGAGCAACCGGCCTTTGATGACGCTGTAAGTTATACACAGCGGTGGAAATCCAAATTGGCAGAGCTGGAGGCATGGGGAATCGAACTGCCGACCCTCAGATTAGGAGTCTGACCTAGAAAAAAGTCAGACACTCTAACCGCTACGCCACAGAGAACGCACACAGAGAACGCATTGATAAGCAACATGTGTGTTTGTAGCACTGACATAATGGTATCGCCTATTCAGTTCCAGAATCACTCATCAAGATCAACCTGATTGGAAGTAAGTTTCTAGTATTGATGTTCTTTTGCAGTAAAACTGCATTCAATTTGTTTATGTAATAAGAATTATACATATTACAGCTTTGTAAGCATGTAGTCAAGCAGCTAACCTTTGTGCATTTAAGTTGGTTTTGAGTTTCTGTCATTTTTCTGAGATAAAGATATTAATTCGATTGCTATAATATATCTGACTTTAGTTTGAAGTAATTTTCATTTCAAATGGGTACCTTTTGAGATATTTGAAGTTAAAATGTGGAAAAATTAATTTAGGCAGGCTTGCCAAAACTCTGACACCATAGACTTCTGCAATAACCGGTTCTGTTACATTGATTCAGTATTACCTTCTATGTGGCCAAACATGTTTAATAAGTGCATCAGTATCTAAGTTAGGTGTGTAGAATCACATTTAGATAAGTGTCTCACTTTAAAAAATGTGATGCTTCATCGGACTATGCAACTTTAATAATAGTAGCATCTTGTAAAGAATATGAATGTTTTTGTTTGAAGCATAGATGATGATTTTTTTAAAGCCAGTGATGCAATGTACTTTAGTATGATCTTACCGGGATGAAAGATCTCCGCGATTCCGTGGATTTCCGGGATTTTTTTAATCCCGCAGCACCATCAGCGTATACTAATATGTGGTGCTAACGCCGCAGCACTATCAGCGTACAGTACTAATATTAATAAATGCTCCAAGCGTTGCAGCACTATCAGCGTACACTATTAATACATGCTTCAAATGGTGCAGCACTTTCAGCGTATACCAATATATATATGAAACCCAACTTCCGGGAATTTTCCGCGATTCCCTGACAATGATAAACCTATGGGAGAATATCAGCATTTCTGCTTTTTTTCCCAGAGATCACTTTCATCCCTGATCTTAGACAAAGCATTCTGTCTGATTGAATTAAAGTTAGTGTTATTAAATAGGTTTTTAAAATCCCATTTCCAGAGTCCCAATATACGATTAAGCTATGTTTTTTTGTGATACTTTATTTACCCTGTCCATAAAGAGTAAGTCGCATCGCAGCTTGTTTTCATCGCTGAACAGCAATAGTCTCAGTTTGGTAGCCTTGTCATCTTATACCCCAGTCACACGAGGCCTGCGTTCGCTAACGATCGATTTGCGACGTCAAAACTTCCTCCTTGCGCCCTCCCTACGCCCTGATTGAGTGCTGTCGGTGGGTGTGGGTCCATTTTGCGAATTTTGGACGCAAGGAGGTTGCTGCTGCTGCACGTGCAACCTCCTTACGCCCTGTTCCGGCGGCGCCATTCAAAATGGTTGCCGCCCTGGCGCCGCCTTGGGTTGGTGGTAACACATGTGATGCTGCAGTCACCATGTGGTCAGCGCCGACATCGCGCCGACATCGCGCCTAAAACGTGTTTGAATCAATGTATCCAATGGAACGCTGGGTGGTTGGCGTCCTTGTGGGCATAGGGAGGTTGGCGGCGAAAGCTGTCTCTCGTGTGACTGGGGTATTAGCTGTTAGTAGTTATGTTGCTTTTTTGTGTTTTTTTATTTTGGTGCAACATTTTGGTATATTGTGCTAGTGTTAGTAGGTATACTCAGTTTAAATATATATATATTTTGTTATATAATGAACCAAACTATTCCACAATATGTTGCCCTATGTATTTTACAATGACGTTGCAGAAAATCCGGACTTAATGCATAGCATGACTTTTCAATGGGGAGCTTTCATGAGCCAGTTCTCTTGATATATACACTTGGTGGCAGCACCTGTTCCTGGTCCAAGTCGGCCATCATGGATGGATAGAAGGGTGGTGGTGTGTGGTGGGGGTGTAGGTATGTGTGTGGGGGTGTAGGTATGTGTGTGGTGGGGGTGTAGGTGTGTGTTGGGTGTGTGGTGAAGGTTTATGGGTGTGGTGTGGTGTAGGTGTGTGGTGGGGGTTTAGGGATGTGGTGTGTGTGTGTGTGTGGTTGGGGTGTAGGTGTGCGGTGAGGGTTTCGGGGTGTGGTGGGGGTGTAGGTGTGTGGTGTGGTTGTGTGGTGGGGGTTGTGTGTGGTGATGGTTTAGGGGTGTGGTGGGGGTGTAGGTGTGTGGTGTAGGTGTGTGGTGGGGGTTTAGGTGTGTGGTGAGTTGTGGTGGGTTGTAGGGGTGTGGTGGGGTGGTTGTGATGTTGGGTGTGGGGTGTGTGTAGGTGTGTGGTGGGGGGTGTAGGATGTGTGTGGTGTGGGGGGGGTTTAGGGGTTGGTGGTGGGGTTTAGGGATGTGGTGGGGGTGTAGGTGTATGGTGTGTGGGGGTGTAGGTGTGTGGTGAGGGTTTAGGTGTGTGGTGGGGTGTAGGTGTGTGGTGGGGCTTTAGGGATGTGGTGGGGGTGTAGGTGTGTGGTGGTGGGGTGTAGGTGTGTGGGGTTGAGGTGTAGGTGTGTGGTGGTGGAGTGTAGGTGTGTGTGGTTGAGGTGTAGGTGTGTGTGGTGAGGGTGTATGTAGGTGTGGTGAGGGTGTAGATGTGTGGTTGGGGTGTGGGTGTGTTGTGGGGGTTTAGGTGTGTGGTGTGTGTGGTTGGGGTGTATGTGTATGGTGAGAGTTTAGGGGTGTGGTGGGGGTTGTAGGTGTGTGGTTGGGGTGTAGGTGCGTGGTATGTGGTGTGTGGTGGGTGGTGTAGGTATGTGGTGGGGGTGTAGGTGTGTGTATGTTTGTGGTTGTGTAGGTGTGTGGTGTGGTTTTTGGTGTTGGGGGTGTAGGTGTTGGTGAAGGTTTATGGGTGTGGTGGGGTGTACGGGTGTGGTGGGGGCTAGTTGTGTGGTGGGGGTCTAGGTGTGTGGTGTGTGTTTTGGTGGTGTAGGTGTGTGGTGGTGGGGTGTGGTGGGGTGTAGGTGTTTGTGATTGACGTGTAGGTGTGTGTGGTGAGGGTATATGTGTGTGTGGTGGTGTAGGTGTGGTGTGTGATGAGTGTGTAGATGTGTGGTGGGGGTGTAAGTGTGTGATGGGGGTTTAGGTGTGTGGTTGGGGTGTAAGGGGTACTGGGTGTATAGGTGTGTGTCATAGGGTGTAGGGGGTGTAGGTGTGTGTCATGGGGTGTGTAATGGGGGTTTAGGGCTGTGGTGTGGGTGTAGGTGTGTCGTGGGGGGTTAGGAATGCTAAAGATTGTGAGGTGCCGCTCTACAAGACACCCCTACACCTCCTCCACAAACCTCTTACACCCCCACCACACACACCGCCAACCCCCACCACACACACCTACACCCCCACCATATCCCTAAACCCCAACTACATCCCTAAGCCCCCACCACACACTCCTAAATCCCCATGCACCCCCACCAGACAGACCAAAATCCGCACACGAGAATGAACTGCTTCTATCCAAACAAAGCATTACACAGACCGGCATGGTGCGCCATCTGATGAGAGACTCATGCAAACTGAAAGGTCCCCATTGTCAAAGTAAAATATTAGTCAGATTTAAAAGCAATGTTTCAGAGATTAAGGGATATAAATTGTCTTAGGAAACAATAGTGCAGATTATTTTGAAAACTTTGAAACCACAAATCGGACGCAGTGGCCGAATAGGTAGAGCTTGGGCCTCGCGTGCGGTGAGATATACCATGAAATGTGTAGAAATGGTGGCCATTTTGACAAATTATTGAAAAACATAGTTTGCACGTTTTTAGAACATGCAACTTTTTCTATGTCAATCACTATGTACCACTGGTTCTATGTATACTGTAATATCTTCTGTTGCAGTTTTATCTAGGTCAAACCCTAAAATCACTATACTATAGCTGCGTTATTTTCATCGCATAGTTCTCATTGATGTAACTGTGTAGGTAACAATGAATGCATCTCCTTACTTTCTATCGAGATTTCCAGTTGCATTTGAAGGGGATAGGTGAAAGCATTTACTGCAATTATAGAAGTTTCTGCAAAAAGAAAACCCAAAACATGCTATGCATAGAAAATTAGCTTTCGCTTTCATCTTCCTCGTTTCTTATTTACAGCTAAACCAGAAATTAAGGATAGACCGAATAAATTAAATGTCACACCTAGAAGTGTTACGTTGGAGTTCTTCCCTTCAAAGCCAGTGGCGGAAGAGTACAGAATTGAATTTAGTGAAGCTACGGACTTATTCTATGATGAGGGGAAAAGGATACCACACAGTCAGCATTCCAGCTTCCACGTCACTCAAGGCGGTCTCCTGCCGAACACTAAGTACACCTTCAGAATTGTGCCATATACACAGGGCATCCGAGGAAAGGTGTCACCGCCACTAAACATCACAACAAGTAAGCAATCTTTGCATGAAATCATTCACTAAGATAGTATTTCCTTGTGCCATTCTTGTAGTGGAATTGGTTTAAGAATTAGTGTTTGTGTATAGGAAAGCATGCCTATTTCATACAATTGTCAAAATTCAGTTGCTATATGTGGTCCCATTATACAAATATCTAAGCAATCATCTAACATTTATGGGTACAAACTGCTTGTTGGTCCGTCGTTCTACTGCGCAGTGAGGTGAAGTATTCGTGGCTTGCCAGTGGGGAAAAGACTGCCCCGAATGTAGGGTATATCATTTTGATACACGCATATTAACAGGACGCATCATTCTCTATATGGGTCATTCTCTGAAACTGGGCACTAAAGTGTGACGTGGAAACCAAAAGTGAAAACCTTCCAAATAATAGTGAAAAATATTCAAACAATAGCAGAATCCATGTTCCTACGAAGGTTTACATATAGAGGGAGTGCACGTGACGTCATCACTCAGTGGTTAGCCATCTTGGATTACACTTAATACCACCTATGGTGCCCCCTGTGTTATACTAAGAACACTACAGCCACCACTGGGCCTACCTATAGTCAGGGCTGCCGAAGTATGTGGTGCCCCCTAGCGGGTACTGCCTGATCCTTTCTAATTCTTGGACATAGCATCCAAAGTGTCAACATACTGCGCTTTAGCAATGATGTGAGGCTACATGTTTAAAAAAATACTTCCCCTCCATCAAAAAACCCTTTTCTACCAACTTTTGAGACCAAACTGGTCAAAACAGTGACAAATAAACCAACAAATTGGTAAATAAACACAATGTAAGCACTTTCAAACCTTTCATATGTATTCCAATATGGCCACCGGAAGTTGTCTCGTGACGTCATTACAACCCCTCTATTGTGCATATGTCAGAGTTGATAAAAGGCTATTTCACTTTTTGATTTTGATCTTATACAAATTGAGCAATACGTTAACGTCACCTGGGTGAAAGTTCTCTGCGATTTCGCCTATTTCCACAATCACAATTTTTTTTTTGTAAATATAAAATTATTGCTTAAATTACCTATTAATCAAAGTGCCATGGAATCAGGATGTATATGACAACAGTTGGTTAGTTCGAATCCAGTTCTTATAGGACCTGAAATGTAACTAGAACATAACACCAAAATAAGAAAGTTAGGTATGGGCGATAATATAGGTACAACAAGGGTAGTTGAAACTGGACTTGGGCATTTTCCCGCAATTCCCTGACAGTGTTAATCCTATGGGGGCAAAATCCGCGTTTTCGCGGAAATTCGCCGTTGGTTTAATAAATAACCTTGACTTGATTTCCGCGTTTCTCGCCGGAGACTACTTTGAACCTAGATAAAAAATTCACCCGGTACTTTTGTCACATGGGTGAACGACAACGTAGTGTAAATACGGGCGAAAATATCTTTAGCATGGAACAGGAAGTAGAATGCCTGCCTCCAGTATCAAATGGATACTTATATAGGCACCGATTTGGTGCAATGGGAGAGAATGCAAAAAGACAAGATGGCGGCCATAGAACGCCGACGATTTCACTTTTAAATCTGATTAAACTAGATGTTTTATTATATTTTTCAACTCAAAGGTAGCGGGTAAATATAAAAACATATATAAAGAATATATTTTGCTTCTTAAATTAAGACATTATTCACTCAATTAATTTCCCCAGCATGTCGAAATACTTCGCCAGCTTTTCTAATGGGTTGGTTTTCACCCCTGTACTGTCAGTATGGCGTGAATGTTGTATCTACTTTGAACCCTGATAACTGAATGACCTCGTCACCTTGTCAGGTATGGGAGCACCGGTCACCACGGACACGACTGTATTCGGAACTGAACGTGAGTCAGACTTATGTGTGTTGGAGTGAAGTTCATGTCGTTTCACAAGCAGCTTATTTCAAGTTCAATCCACCATTGGATATAAGGCCAAATAAACATAGACAAGGCGGCGATAGTCTTTTTGATGACACAAACCCAGATAGCACACAGCCATCGGCCCGACGGCGGCCTGACGTGGAAAACGCCGTCGGGCCGACGTTGTTTTGTCCAACCTCCCGCCGTCGACTCGACAGCGGCTGCTGCCGTCGCCCCGATGGCGGAAACCGCCGACGAGCCGACGGCGACAAAACAACATCGGCCTGACGTCGTTTTGTCCAACCTCCCACCGTCGACTCGACGGCGGCTGCCGCCGTCACCCCGACGGCGGAAACCGACGACGAGCCGAGAAGACACTGTCACTCTAATGTCAATACGTACAGGTGAAAGATTATTAGTTTTATTCCAAATTAATAGAAATCGAGAACCCTAACCTTATAAATTTAATATAGTCTGTACGTATTGACACTATAGTGACAGTGTCTTCTCGGAAATAACCAAGATGGCGGTTCTTCGTCAACATTCCGTACAGGGTAATTCAAATCGTATTAACACGAATAATTCCATTATTACATCGTAATAAATTACAAAACTTTCACAAAATAATCTAAACATAATGATAAACAAACCTGTTAAATAATTCCTTAAAATTCCTCCGATTTTTGGAGTTATTTGTAGAAAAAGAATGCTGGTCAACGATCGCACATGCTCCGCTGGCGAATCGAAGTCAACAAACCGTACCGGATAATTCAAATCGCATTAACACGAATAATTCCATTAATACGTCCTAATAAATTACAAAACTTTTACAAAATAATCTACACATATTAATAAACAAACCTGTTAAATAATTCCTTAAAATTCATCCGATTTCTGGAGTTATTTGTTGAAAAAGAAAGCTGCTCAACGATTGCACGTGTTCCACTGGCGACTCGAGCCAGAAACCAAATTTAAAGAACTGCGCATGTGCGGATCAACACTGTCGGCTCGACGGTGGCTCGACGGTGGCTCGACGGTGGAAAGGGATTGAAAGCCAACATCGGAACACCACCATCGGCCCGACGATGGCTCGACGGTGGCCCAAATGTGGAAAGACAATGGAAACCAGCGGCGAACCACCACCGTCGGCTCGACGGTGGCTCGACAGTGGAAAGGGATTGAAACCCAACGTCGGAACACCACCGTCGACCCGACGGTGGCTCGAATGTGGAAAATCAATGCAAACCAGCGGTGGGCTACCGCCGTCGGCCCGAAGGTGGCCCGACGGTGGCTCAAAAGTGGAAATGGATTGAAATCTAACGTCGGAACACCACCGTTGACCCGACGGTAGCCCGACGGTGGCTCGAATGTGGAAAATCAATGCAAACCAGCGGTGGCCCGACGGTGGCTCAAAAGTGGAAAGGGATTGAAAACCAACGTCGGAGTACCACCGTCGGCCCGACGCCGGAAAGTCGATGGCGACGGTGCGACCAATAGCCGATGTCGGCCCGACGGCTGTGTGCTATCTGGGAATCAGGGTCAGGCGGGTGTAAAAACAAGGATTATTCCTCTTTTTTTCCCAGTATTTTTCTTTTAAATATTGGACCACACTATCGACTCTTTAAATGATTATGTGTCACTCATGTATGATTAAATGAGTATGTGTCACTCATGTATGATTAAATGAGTATGTGTCACTCATGTATGATTAAATGAGTATGTGTCACTTATGTATGAGTAAATGATTATGTGTCACTCATGTAGGTGTTCTCTCTGGTGGAGTGGTTAGAGTGTCTGACTTTTTTCCTAGGTCAGACTCCTAATCTGAAGGTCGGTGGTTCGATTCCCCATGCCCCGATCTCTGCCACTTTGGATTTCTACCGATGTGTATAACTTACAGTGTCATCAAATGCCAGTTGCTCTCATACCATATCTATGTAGTGTGGGAGGTTAAAAATCCCTTGGGTCGATAAAAGTGTAGGCTCAGGCTTTCTATCGACAAACTGTCTAATGGTGAAAACAAGTCTATTCACACTTATCCATGATAAGCAGTATAAATCTTCAAGAAAAAAAAGAAAACAAATGTACAGATCACAATGTTTTCAGTCAAGCAATGAACACTATTCACATTTCGAAATTTATTATATCATGCACGTCTAGAAGTTTCAATTTTAGAAATTAAATATTTTAATTTTGACATTTTTGAAGCCTCCCAACATGTAAAACAAGCGTACCGTTATGGTAAATGAGCCATGTAGACACAATACATAACACATAGATATGTTGCATAGATTGTGTACTTACAAAAGTTGAATTGCTGCTAGCCCAACACCTTTTTAACAGTTAAAAATAAATTAAACAATTTAAAATATCAGGGGAGGGCGTTTTTTCAGGCACGGGCGGGGACGATTGCCTATTTCTTTTTTTTATTTGGCCTAAGGTGTTGTCTGACTGTAAGCAGACATCTATATAGTACGCATTCTGTGTGTGGATGGGTTACAGTTTGTTTGTTTGTTGTTTTACGTCCTAGCAACATCTAAGGTCATATCAGGACGGGGGATGGGTTACATGTCTATTGCCGACTTTGTAGCTTTCTTTTAGGCGCACCTTAATTTGGTGAGCATTAGACTGGTTATCTGACATCTGGTGTTGATGTGAGTGGTATGTTGATATGTGTGGTATGTTGATATCTGCGGTATGTTGATATGTGTGGTATGTTGATATGTGTGGTATGTTGATATGAGTGGTATGTTGATATGTGTCATATGTTGATATGAGTGGTATGTTGATATGTGTCGTATGTTGATGTGTCGTATGTTGATATGTGTTGTATGTTGATATATGTGGTATGTTGATATGTGTGGTATGTTGATATCTGCGGTATGTTGATATGTGTGGTATGTTGATATGTGTCGTATGTTGATATGAGTGATATGTTGATATGTGTCGTATGTTGATATGAGTGGTATGTTGATATGTGTCATATGTTGATATGAGTGGTATGTTGATATGTGTTGTATGTTGATATGAGTGGTATGTTGATATGAGTGGTATGTTGATATGTGTCGTATGTTGATATCTGCGGTATGTTGATATGTGTGGTATGTTGATATGTGTGGTATGTTGATATGAGTGGTATGTTGATATGTGTCGTATGTTGATATGAGTGGTATGTTGATATGTGTGGTATGTTGATATCTGCGGTATGTTGATATGTGTGGTATGTTGATATCTGCGGTATGTTGATATGTGTGGTATGTTGATATGTGTCGTATGTTGATATGAGTGGTATGTTGATATGTGTGGTATGTTGATATGAGTGGTATGTTGATATGTGTGGTATGTTGATATGAGTGGTATGTTGATATGTGTGGTATGTTGATATGAGTGGTATGTTGATATGAGTGGTATGTTGATATGAGTGGTATGTTGATATGTGTGGTATGTTGATATGTGTGGTATGTTGATATGAGTGGTATGTTGATATGAGTGGTATGTTGATATGTGTGGTATGTTGATATGAGTGGTATGTTGATATGTGTGGTATGTTGATATGTGTGGTATGTTGATATGTGTGGTATGTTGATATGTGTGGTATGTTGATATGTGTGGTATGTTGATATGAGTGGTATGTTGATATGTGTGGTATGTTGATATGAGTGGTATGTTGATATGAGTGGTATGTTGATATGAGTGGTATGTTGATATGAGTGGTATGTTTATATAAGTGTTATATGTTGATATGAGTGGTGTGTTGATATGAGTGGTATGTTGATGACTGTGGTATGTTGATATGAGTGGTATGTTGATATGAGTGGTATGTTTATATAAGTGGTATATGTTGATATGAGTAGTATGTTGATATGAGTGGTATGTTGATATGAGTGGTACGTTGATATGAGTGGTACGTTGATATGAGTGGTATGTTGATATGTGTGGTATGTTGATATGGGTGGTATGTTGATATGAGTGGTACGTTGAATTGAGTGGTACATTGATATGCGTGCTATCTTGATATGAGTGGTATGTTGATATGAGTGGTATGTTGATATGTGTGGTATGTTGATATGAGTGGTATGTTGATATGTGTGGTACGTTGATATGAGTGGTACGTTGATATGAGTGGTACATTGATATGAATGGTATGTTGATATGTCTGGTATGTTGATATGTGTGGTATGTTGATATGGGTGGTATGTTGATATGAGTGGTGTGTTGATGAGTGGTATGTTGATATGTGTGGTATGTTGATATGAGTGGTATGTTGATATGAGTGGTATGTTGATATGAGTGGTATGTTTATATGAGTGGTATGTTGATATGGGTGGTAGGTTGATATGAGTGGTATGTTGATATGGGTGGTATGTTGATATGAGTGGTATGTTGATATGAGTGGTATGTTATGAGTGGTATGTTGATATGGGTGGTAGGTTGATATGAGTGGTATGTTGATATGGGTGGTATGTTGATATGAGTGGTATGTTGATATGGGTGGTATGTTGATATGAGTGGTATGTTGATATGTCTGGTATGTTGATATGTGTGGTATGTTGATATGAGTGGTACGTTGATATGAGTGGTATGTTGATATGTCTGGTATGTTTATATGAGTGGTATGTTGATATGAGTGGTATGTTTATATGAGTGGTATGTTGATATGGGTGGTAGGTTGATATGAGTGGTATTTTGATATGAGTGGTATGTTGATATGAGTGGTATGTTGATATGAGTGGTATGTTGATATGCAGGGTCCGTATCGGGCCTGTAAAGTCTCGATAAGTCTCTAAAGTGACCCGGTGTACCTCGTGGCGACGGGAACAGTCCTCCGACAAATTCTCTCTAATCATAACTCTGCTTAGTGTTTATGTTTATATAACCAGATATGTGTGGGGTGCTGAGGTCAGGGTGGGGGGGGGGGGGTCTGAGGCTGGGCCTGTATCTGGCAGCTGTTGTTTTCTAAATGGATGGGTGAGTGAAGAGAAGGGAGAGTAAAACTTAGGTATTTCCAATTTTCTTTAAAGTAATTCAAACATGAAATATATTTGCTTTAATGTGAAATATATGTTAGTACAATTACATTGCATAATTCAATCAGAAACACATATAGAAGGATAAACGTTTTTTGTTGTTGAATGTAAAAAGCAGTGATACACATGTATATACGACGTCATATATACACGTACGGCGTCATATATACACGGTGTGTGATTGTGTATATGTGTGTATATATATATATGTAAGAATAGCACTCGAAGGCATAGTGGTGGGTACATTATTTATTCGGTAATAACAATCAAAATGCAGCTGGCTGGGCAAAAAACGCACTACCGAAGAAGAACAAAGTGAATGAGTAGGTAAAAGGAATAAAAATAAGGTAATGTAAGTAGAGGAATAATAAAAGTAAAAATAAGTAAGTACATAAAGGAATATAAGGGGGAAAAAAATTAAAAAATGTTGTTGATCGGAGACAAGGTCATAGCAGTGGCTGAGAGCAATTAAGATGGCTGCTATAGCACAATTTGTATATATATGCTGAATACCCCCGGTGGCAGAGGAGAGAACTAGTCTAGTTCCTGGCAGTGCAATAGATAACAGAGGAAAATTATTAAATTTTAAAAGTAATACTGCAAAGCAATGTCTGTTAGCTAGTGGGTGGTTAATGCTTCCGTTCCTTTCCAGCTGTGCCGGTTATCACATGGGTACCGCAGGAGAAAGGTAGCATGCCTACAAATGTTACGCTGGAGTTCTTCCCTTCTGAGCCCCCTGCAGAAGAGTACATAATTGAATACCGTGAACATACCGGCTTAGTCTTCCAAGAGGGCCTGAAGATACTGCACAGTAACACGCAGTCCAGCTTCATCGCAACTCAAGGTGGACTCACGCCAGCCACCAAGTACATCTTCAGAATTGTTCCGTACATAAAGCACTTTCGGGGAAAGGAGTCACCTCAGCTCATCATAACAACGGGCAAGGAGCTTACTACCTAGTTTGTGCTTCCAAAACTTAGCCTAACTGAAAAATATCTTTGTTAGCATCGATCTTTTTACCTTAACAACAACGACCAGACAGGATTCTTTTTTTGTGGGTAACAAGTTATTTATTCTGCCCATAACGTTTAAGCTCCCGCGAGGGTGCTTGTTTTCAATGCTGGACAGCTGTGATACTGGATTGGTCTGGTCCCGCACTCAGAAGTGTTTACCTGATCTTTCTTGGGCCAACCTTTTGCGGTTTTGGGTGTTAGTAGTTTCTATATTAGTTTTTTTTCTATTTTTCAAAGTTTTTTCCTAACCTGTATATGATAACTTAGCCTACTATGTACATCTACCCGGATGGCCCCAATGAGCAGAGCGTCTTTCTCCCGTGTTGGTAGATCGTGGGATTTCAATCCACGGGTTCGAACCCTGGTCGAGTCAAACCAATGACTTAAAAACTGATGCTTGTCGCTTCCTAGCCAGGTGCTTGGCATCATTAGGATAACGTGAGGACTGGTTGGCTCGGTGTCAGGATAATGTGACTGAGTGGGATATCAGGTCATGGTGCTGGTTGACTGGTCTCCCAGTGGGACAGCACTATAAAGTCGCCATGAGTGGTACCCGTCCTGATATGACCTTAGGTGTTGCCAGGACATAAAAATCCAACAAACCATCGAACCACTTTGGAAAATGCTTACATGTGTAATTGTTTTAAGTAGGATTGGCATTGTTCACCTTTGTTATCCTTGAGGTAAGATCTATTCTTCATAATTACTTGTACATGGACAAACGCCTAGAATCGCACTGCGATTCGGACAGAGGGAGCCGGACACAGAAGGGTTTGGGGGAATTTATTTTTGTTTTTAGAGGAGATATAGTTGAAATCAGTTAACATAATATATAGCGAATGGTAGACAGGAAGTGTGAACACTTATTTGTCTCTCATTATTTTTTTTTGGTACATTAGTTATCCCAAGCAGGGGAAATCCCAGTCACAGACGACTGGTCTTCCCCACTCCACTGCTGGTCGATAGAAAGCCCGAGCCTACATAATCCTTTAGGATTTCCTGGATTTTCATTTTCCAGCGTTTTCAAGCCTGCTCTTTACTAAGAGTTGATTTCCCATTTACAAGGATTTGAAAAACAATCACTGTGTATTAGGAGTGACCACAAAAACACATGCTCCATAGCTAATACACAATTTCCATGACGCATGCGCAGAGCGTAATCCAGACTGGACTTGTGGGTCACAGAGTCTGTGGAGAGGCAATTGAGGCTCTGTTAAGACTGGCTTCATATTTTTATTTTTTATTTTTATTTTTTTATTGAGGCTGTATTTATACTGTCCATAGCATATAAGCCTGGGTATTCAGGCTTGTTTTCAATGCTGGCCAGCTGTAGTGTTATTGAGCAACTGACACAGTCTTTTCGGCACAAATGTGGATTCATAGAGAAAACATACTTACCATTTTCTAATCATTTTTTATCATTATGGATGTATCCTATTGATTGATTGATTGATTGATTGATTGATTGAGCAGCTTGATCGTCAGTGTAAAACAATACACTGACACACTGTCGACCCAAAACACGAGTGTTGTTGCCTATCACCAGGTTTCTTACTAGTCGTGGAAACCGTGTATTGTCTCACACTTCCAACAGGTATTGTTGCATATTTATAGGCCGACCTGCAATTACGGTTGCACCTAAGAAGAAAAATTTTAAATCTAGAAGTGTTACTGTGGAGTTCCCCGCTGCGGTGCCTCCAGCGGATGAGTACATCATCGAGTTTGCTGATGCTGCAGACATGTTCTATCAGGAAGGTAAAAAGATACCACACAGTGGCAAGCTCAGTTACGTTGTCACTCAGACTGGACTCGATCCAAACACCAACTACAACTTCAGAGTTGTGCCATATACACATGGCATCAAAGGAAAGGAGTCGCCGCCATTACTTCTCACAACAAGTAAGCATTACTGTAATATTTGCAGCGGTCTTCCTGAACCACTGGTCTAGCCTCATTCAATAGTGTATTACTTTGGCTCACTAGTTTTTTTTTTTGTAACTATTTTATTCATCTGAATACATATTTGGTCAGTGCCGGGGCACTGGTCTTCCAGCCGTTGGAGTGATCGCATTTGATCTGTACATAGTGGAAGTGGAATATGTTGCACTGTGTGCAGCACAACCCATTAATTTTCCATTTTTAACTTGATTTCTTTTACTGTTGATTTTGTTTATCATATATCGCTTGTGATTTTACGACAGTCGTATGCTCTTTTGGCATACATTTCCGTGCTCTATTTTACCTGTTTGAAACATAATTGTTTACTCCGATATGTTTAACCACTAGATCACCCCCCAATAGCCAACGATTACTTTTTGTGCTGGGGGTCGTTAAACAAACAAACATTCTTCATGGCAGGTCATCTTCATGGCAGATTCTTCATGGCAGGTTAAGACCAGACGGGATGGCCGAATGAGTTAGAGCGTCCGTCTCCCGTGCTGGTAGATCGTGGGGTCGTGGGTTCGAATCCCGGTCGAGTCAAACCAATGACTTTAAAATTGATACTTGTCGCTTCCTAGCCAGGCGCTCGGCATTATTA
This sequence comes from Branchipolynoe longqiensis, assembly GCA_030323885.1. Taxonomy (NCBI): domain Eukaryota; kingdom Metazoa; phylum Annelida; class Polychaeta; order Phyllodocida; family Polynoidae; genus Branchipolynoe; species Branchipolynoe longqiensis. The sequence continues at coordinate 646,272 of CM059202.1, forward strand.
GGATAGGGCAAGGACTGGTGTGCTCAGTGTCAGGATAATGTGACTGAGTGGGATACCAGGTCATGGTGCCGGCGGCCTGGTTTCCCAGTGGGACAGCACTATAAAGTCGCCATGAGTGCGCACTGTCACAAGTCGGTACCCGTCCTGATATGACCTTAGATGTTGCTAGGACGTAAAACAACAACAAACAAACAAACATGGCAGGTCAAAGAGGTCAATAACAAGTTACATGAGCTTCCTTTCATTGAATTTGCGGTCTATCTCTTTCATCTCACTCTCAGTGCAGCTGTACTATCTGTTGCTTGTCATCTGAAATGCTCCAACTGTAAGGTTATTGCTTTGATCAAGGAGCACGTACTATTTGCTAACTAATAGATCAAATTATATTTGATTCGCATGATCAGGTCTGGATGCACTGAGCCAGTTCGATCGTCAAGGTGAGTTGAAGCATTTCTTTTCCGTTGTATTGCATTTGAGCGAATCACTGTAATGTTACACATTAGAACTGAATAATTCAATACTCTAACCTTTTAACACCGTACTTGTATAGTCTAAGCTTTTAACACCGTACTTGTATAGTCTAACCTTTTAACACCGCACTTGTATACTCTAACCTTTTAACACCGCATTTGTATAGTCTAAGCTTTTAACACCGCACTTGTATAGTCTAACCTTTTAACACCGCACTTGTATAGTCTAACCTTTTAACACTGCACTTGTATAGTCTAACCTTTTAACACTGCACTTGTATAGTCTAACCTTTTAACACCTCACTTGTATAGTCTAACCTTTTAACACTGCACTTGTATAGTCTAACCTTTTAACACCGCACTTGTATAGTCTAACCTTTTAACACTGCACTTGTATACTCTAACCTTTTAACACCTCACTTGTATAGTCTAACCTTTTCACACCTCGCTTGTATAGTCTAACCTTTTAACACTGCACTTGTATAGTCTAACCTTTTAACACTGAACTTGCTAGTCTAACCTTTTAACACCGCACTTGTATACTCTAACCTTTTAACACCTCGCTTGTATAGTCTAACCTTTTAACACCGCACTTTTATAGTCTAACCTTTTAACACCTCACTTGTATACTCTAACCTTTTAACACCGCACTTGTATACTCTAACCTTTTAACACCGCACTTGTATACTCTAACCTTTTAACACCTCACTTGTATCGTCTAACCTTTTAACACGTATATTTGAATGTACTTTAAAACGCTTCCCAAGCTTAGACCGTGTGTATGACTCAAATATGATTAGTATATATTTATATCTAACACCAGAGCTTCCCAAAATAATTAGATCTGGCCCTGTTCTCAAAATACTACAAGGAACCCTCTTTTCCATTGAATGAAAAAAATAATAGTAAGCTCTACTCGTTATGCTTCAGAAAGTTAGACATTAAAGGATTACTTTGAAAACACAAAGTCCGTCAACTGGGCTTAATATAATTCACTGATTATATGACTGTGTCGCTTCCCCCTTGACGGTCAGTTGGATCTTCATTTCTGCAATAATGTTAGGTGGCAGAAGTTCATGCAACATTAAACTGCTATTCACAGCTAGTTCAGTTTCACCTTCATTTCGTCTCGTTCATTTACAGCTAAACTTAATTTGACACTTCCACCAAAGGAAACAAATGTGACTTCTAAAAGTGTTACGTTGGAGATCTTCCCGTCAAAGCCAGCGGCAGACGAGTATCGGATTGAGTTTAGTGAAGCTAAAGACTTATTCTATGAAGAGGGCAAAAAGATACCACATACTGACCATCCCAGCTTCAGCGTCACTCAAGGCGGACTCCTGCCGAACACTAACTACACCATTAGAATTGTACCATATTTAAATGGTCTCCGAGGCCATGCATCACCTTCGTTAAACATCACAACAAGTAAGCAGTTTTCGCTCCACTCCTTTACTAATAGTGTTTCCATTGAACCATTCGGGTAGTGGAACAATTGACCACGGATACCGGGTATGACAAGAGACGGTAACATTCCATTCTACTGTGACATTGGACTGAGTTCCACTGTCAAATAATACCTAAAGGGCGCATTCCTTACACGTGGCATGCGGTATGCGAATGCGACAAAAAATCGAAACGCCTTGAAGTCAATGGACTACATTCCTTACATGCGGTATGCGAATGCGAATGCGTCAACTCGATCGGTCCCTATAGCGATCGGTGCGGCATGTGGTATGTGGCACGCGGTGTGCGAATAGAAACATCAGTCGCACTTGTCCATTAGTTTTAGACGAGGAGAGGCGACTGAGCATTACGGAACGGTCACACACAAGGGTGCAGAGGGGAAACATATGGTAGTGGTTGGTGGTGGTGGGGTTCAGTCAGTCGCACTTGTCCATTAATTTTAGACGAGGAGAGGCGACTGAGCATTACAGAACGCTTATCTATAATTTGGTAATTATAAAGGTAGGAACCCCCATGTGACGTACCAAGAGGTACATTGATATAAATGCATTATTAAGTCATATACAGTGCAGTATTGAGTATACTTGTTTATTTTTATTTTTTAAATATAGCCGCATGCTGTGTGTAAGGAATCATGCCATTCGCATACCGCATGCCGCATACCGCGTGTAAGGAATCCGCCCTTAAGTCAATAATCAAGAAATATTACTTTGCAACTTCTCTCTTAAACAGTTGCTTTGTATCATTTACGGATGTTTATTTCTTAGCTAACACATCGATATGTCTCTGCCCATTCTCATATTTTCTTTGCATTATATGTAAAAAGCGATGGTTCAATAAAAAACTAACAATTCTCGCCGTGAATATGGCCTATGCTTCATGTTCATTTAACTCAGCCCAGATCAGTTCGAACTTTTACTTTGAAATAAGATCAGAGTCAACTTTTTGGGGGTAAATGATCATTTTATTCAGCGAATAAAGGTATTTTTCAGCGCCGAGGCACTGGTCTTCCGGCGATATTATGGTACATTCATTCACATATATAATAGTCTAAAATCAACAAGAGTTTGATACAAAGACAAAAAGAAGAAGAAAGAAGAATAGTGCTGTTACCCAACACCATTGAGAGATAACGGGGTGGACATTTTATATTGTCATTGTCGTGGTTACTTTGTACTAATATACATGGTGAATATGAAGCTATTCTGTGAGTAGAATTTGATGCATTTAAATCCTTTACTTTGTTGCAGATTTGATAACAAATATAATATGATGTTAGGTGTGGTTTCCCCGTGTTATTGTTAAAACTAGTTCAATGAACCCCTTTGGAAGAAACGGTACACATGTATGGTCAAATGTTAGTAGATGGTATGGTTGTGCTGCTACTTATTTAGCTTAGTAAGTGTACGGCAGATGTCAATAACTATACCATGCCATGTCACGCTTTACTATGGATATGTGGTTCATGAGGAATGTTGTGGAATGATTTTGCTGTTGAGGGGTATTAACCATTTCCTTGTACAAGTTAGTGTGTAGTAGAACTAATGCAGTCATGTTGGGCGTTTGATTGAGGTGGGTTGTGTGTTGTGGGAAGAGGAGAAGGGGACAGTATGAGTGGTATGTTGTTGGTAACTGAGTTTGGTCAATGTGACAGCATTTCCATTGTCGGTATTTAATAGAATAAATGTTTATTTGGCTAAATAGGTGTCCTGTTGTTGGTTGGAAGCATACTTTAGGTAGGGGGGGGGTTGAATCAGAGGTTGTTGACACGCAGGGGGTGTGGGCACTATCCAGATGTTGGTAGGATGATCCAAGAGCTGGGAAGAAGGAGCACATGGGCGTTTGAGTATCGTCCATTTAGTTTTTCTGAAGCAGACTAAGGATGCAACTGCAGCAGATGCATCACAGGTCCTGGTTAGCGGCCATGTCAGACTGATGCATTCTAATGGCATGTTTGAATTCCAGCAGTGTGGGAGCGCATTCCACATTTGGCTACCTTTGAATATTGGTGCTTTTGTTAGTTTGCTCTTGCGAGGTTGCGGTACTTTGAGTAATGTGGCATCACCTTGTCTGGTCACCCTTACTGTATCATTAATGTACTCATTGTTCCTGTCTCTTCTGTACATTAGGGTGAAGAGATGACTATCCCTCCGTTGGTTGAGGAATGCAGTATTGGCTCTATCATGCATTTCATCTTTGTGGTGTTCTCTGTGGCGGAGTGGTTAGAGTGTCTGACTTTTTTCTAGGTCAGACTCCTAATCTGAAGGGTTAGTCCTTAGCCGCTGCCGTATTGGCCACTCGTGGCTTACACATTCTTTTCTGCTCAAGGAGGAATCTCCCCTGAATGTAATGGGTGTCAGCCCCCGCTGACACTCAAACACATCTGACTAAGTTGCGTTGATTTTTTGGCCCTGCGCCAACGGTTCTACACTGCAGACAGTATGTATGACCTTTTTACTAAAGTAAAACAGGAAAACATTTTAGCCTTTTTGAGGGCAGCTGGACTGTACCACCTCATATAGTTTACTAAATAAATTCTATCAATTATTAATAAAACTTTTCTTTTTCTATGGGAATTTGTTTCCCTTGACCACAAATATATGATTGTGAGCTTTCTAATTTAATGAGTGTCTATTGGCACATAATTGATTGTCTGCTTTTACATGTAAAAGCGATGGTTTGAACAAAAAACAAACATTTCTCGCTGTGAATATGGCCTATGCTGCTGACACTGTGTAAAGCAACCACTAATCAATCAATCAACCTAATCTGAAGGTCAGGGGTTCGATTCCCGGTGCCCTCCCCATCTCTGCTAATTTGCATTTCCACCGCTGTGTATAACTTACAGAGTCATCAAAGGCCAGTAACCAGACGGGGTGGCCGAGTGGGTTGGAGCGTCCGTGTCCCGTGCTGGTAGATCGTGGGGTCGTGGGTTCGAGTCCCGGTCGAGTCAAACCAATGACTTTAAAATTGATACTTGTCGCTTCCTAGCCAGGCGCTCGGCATTATTAGGATAGGGCAAGGACTGGTGTGCTCAGTGTCAGGATAATGTGACTGAGTGGGATATCAGGTCATGGTGCCGGCGGCCTGGTTTCCCAGTGGGACAGCACTATAAAGTCGCCATGAGTGCGCACTGTCACAAGTCGGTACCCGTCCTGATATGACCTTAGATGTTGCTAGGACGTAAAACAACAACAAACAAACAAACAATCAAAGACCAGTTGCTCTCATACCATGTCTATGTGGTGTGGGAGGTTAACAATTGCTGGGGTTGGTAAAAGTGTAGGTTCGGGCTTTCTATCGACAAACTGTCTAATGGTGAAAACAAGTCTATTCAGACTTATCCATGACAGGCAGTATAAATCTTCAAGAATCTACTGACAGTATTTTTCCTCTGAAGACCGTCCTCTGTGCTCTATTTTGTGTTCTCTGCAGCTTAGTTTGTTGCTGTTCTGTCAGAAGACCATATATTTGGTAATAATAATCAAATATTGGTAAAATAGTGGCTTTGTACAGAAGTAATGCTGTATTCTCACTCATAAAGTACCGTATTGGTCTAAGGTGGTTATTTTGATCCCAAGTTGTTGGTTCAGTCTGGATAGTTGGTGGGATGCGTTTAATGTGGAGTCAAGTATGGTTCGCAGATACTTGTGTGAATCAACTTCCTTGCGTATTTCATTACCTACCTGTAGTACTATTTATTGGGATCTTACTTTCATATTCTTTGTTCCAAAAATAACATATTCAGATGTTGATGTATTCAGGGTTAGTTTGTTCTCAGCACACCAAGTGCTGGTGGCTCTGGCTAGCGCCCTTTGAACACTAGGGGGGTGGGGGTGGGGGTGGGGGTGGGGGGAGGGCTTATAGCGATCAGAGGCTGCCTAGTGTACGGTCTCAGTTACTATGGAGTTGTGTAGCATCACTTACATTTGATATCGGCAGTGCCATAAAAAAAAATCGTGGATGGTGCTTTTTTCATCAATATTTACAGGGACATGACTATTTCTGTATGTATTTGATTTTGATGAAATTACATTTGTATCCCATAATTAGGTCCAGAATCAGTGGAATGGACTGCAGCCCACATTGGACGTGAGTTAACCTACTGCTTTACCATTCATTGCAATTCAGTTCATGTGTCTGATATATATATGTGCTGTATAATCTATTATGGCAATATAAACATTACACTATATATCTTCAGTTCCCTGTATTTTAATATACTCTCGATATCCTATCTAACTGGCCCTGTGTAGTTACAGTATTGGCCACACTGGTGCCACCTGTGAGGGGCTCTAAGTACTGTATGCCAGCTGCGACTAGTCATTATCGTCTATAGACCTGTTTGGACGGTCAAATTTAGAGAATATATATCTTCTTCTCAACCATGTCAGTCGTATCGTCGTTCGGTTTATCTAGGGCCAACTGTTTTTATATATTATATATATATAGATGTATATATATGTGTATATATATATGTATATATATGGTTCTTTTCATGGTAAATGGGGCCAATGTATTTTCTAGTATGTAATGGTCAAAAACAATTATGGAAAGAGCAGGCTAGCCAATAGACGTGCCAGAAGGTACCACCTAGTGAGGGAAGGAAGAACTAGTCCTTTGCAGGCCCAAGGAGTGGCCCGCAACAAAGTGCATGTCACTCGTCCTAGACCTGCGCATGCCTAAGCTCACCCGCAGGTTCACCCACTTCATATGTATATAGTAGATCCTTAGTTACCCACTTCCAGGTATATAAATAGACCTAGTGACCTAGTAGTGTAGCTACCCTGACGTCACTTAATTATTCCAAGTCGGGTTGCTATACAGGCGCAGGGCTGCCAACCATTACGATTTCTGCAGAATCATTACAATTTTCTGTCTCTTATTACGCCATTATGTCCGTTATCTGAAATATTACAATAAATCGTCAATTTTATTATTAAATTATTATATACCTCAATTATTATTATTATATGTATTTACCAGAAATAAAATTTATTTTAAAAGTATAATCTTGACACTTTCATGATGTACATAATTATATACTTGAAAACAAATTACTAACTTTAAGTGTTTTTTTAACAGTTTGGGAACGCAATATGTAATTATATCACATTCCTATGATGTTTGAGTATTATTAAACACGACAAACTATTGAAATATATATATGGGCCATAGTCCGTGATTCACGCGAAAATCATTACTCTGCCATTTTCAAATGTTGGCAGCTGTGCATGCGTGTACTGATGTCGGGTTGCGTGTTCGAGTGTGTGGCTATGTAGGTAGGCTAAGGTGAAAAACAATACAGACGGAGAGAAAGAGAAAGTAAAGCAAAGTAAGAGTGTGAGAAGAGAGAGTCCAAGCCTCTCTGGTTTATTATTTATACGGTACATAGGTTCATTGTAGAATATCACCCCACCCTTTTCCCCCAATGAGAAAAAAAGCATTCTTGGCTCTACCAATAGGGATCAAGCATTCCTGGTCCCCATGGCTACCAGTGGTCTGCCCAACACCACCAAGCTGTGTGGCCCCTCTGGCCACCACCAACCTTGACCCTTGACCCTGAGTGGTGATCCTACCCAGTAGAGGGGGAGGGGGTAGGCCCTGAGTGCCCTTACACACAGCCCAACCAGCACGACTATGGGGGCATTCGTCTGGGCCCTTTCTATCCGCAAGATTTACGGATGGATCGGATGGAGCCACAACACACATCCGAATCATCAGTATATGAACCCACTTCTGGTCCCAGTCGAATAGGAATTTTTTCCGAAATATTTTGATATTCGGATAGAGAGGCCCAGTCGAATGCCCCCTATGTCTATTTACATCCCACTCAGACACCACCAGCACCTACATATACATAAATACATGCGCCTGGTCATGTATATATACCCTTTTAGTAATAGAAGATTTGCATTCCCCCTAACGTCGAAAATGGGAATATTTTACACTGAGAACCATCCACTCCCTACCTAACAGACTACATCACGGTTCTGACTGCGCATGCACTGAAAATGGCATTGGGAGCAAAGCAAAGGCGTACGGCCATTGAGTTTGCCGATACGCGCAGTGTTTAATAGAGATCCAAATCCCTAACCTTATTATTTTAATATAATCTTTTTGTTAAACATGTTTTCTATATGTGTTCCAAGCGGTTTGTGCCTAGGTGGTGTGGATATTAATAAAAACATGAATAAAATAAGTAAAACTGACTCTGGCTATGGCTCTAACACTAGTCTGAGTGCCTAGATTTTTCTAAATCTAAATGCACATGGCATAAGATGTGCTGATTATATTGATGTAAATGCAATGCTGGATAACAGATTAATATCTTAATTTATTATACATATATTTTTAGTTAGTATTCTATGTTTCAAACAAGAGCTGAGATGAGCTGAAACTAGCACATTTCACAGCTGCACCCAGTGTATTAGCATGTGCCATGTGCTTCTGGGAGGGTTGTTTTGCTCTGACCCATCCCACAATGCACCGCGCCGCTGGAACCGTGATGTAGTCTATTAGCTGAACCATCTCGGTGCTTTTGAAGCTGTGCCGGTCGTCTACTGGGCGCCCCACAAGCGGAGTATCGCCCCCAGAAACGTCACGTTCGTCTTCTACCCGTCCAAGCCGCCCGCAGAGGAATACCGGGTCGAGTACACGGAGGTGACGGACACCTTCTACCAACAGGGCCAGCGGATCCCGCACACCAAGCAGCCGAGCTACCTGGTCACCCAGAGCGGTCTGCAGCCAGGCGTCACGTACAGGTTCCGGATTGTGCCGTACACGCGGGGCATCCGGGGAAAAGAGTCACCCACCATCAACATCACCACAGGTAAGGAGCACTTCACGTCAGACCTGCAGACGGGGTGGCCGAATGAGTTAGAGCGTCCGTCTCCCTAGATAAAAGATTCACCCGGTACTTGTAGTACACGAGGGAACGACAACGTAGTGTAAATACGGGCGAAAATAGCTTTAGTATGGAATAGGAAGTAGAATGCCTGGTCCCAGTGTGAAATAGTTACTTATATCGGCACACAGTTGGTGAAATGGGAGAGAATGCAAAAAGACAAGATGGCGGCATAGAACGCCGGCCATTTCACTTTTAAATCTTATTAAAGTAGATGTTTTATTATATTTGTCAACTCGAAGGTAGCGGGGAAATATGAAGACATATACAAAGAATAAATGTTGCTTCTTAGATTGTGAAATTAGGCTCTCATAAAGACTCATTTCATTAACCCGATTTTTCACCCGTTTTTATATAAGGCTGGTATTCACCCTGTACTGCGAGTACCGGGTGAATCCTTTATCTACCCTCTCCCATGCTGATTGATCGTGTGGTCGTGGGTTCGAACCCTGGTCGAGTCAAACCAATGACTTAAAAATTGATACTCGTCGCTTCCTAGCCAGGCGCTCGGCATTATTAGGATAGGGCAAGGACTGGTGTGCTCAGTGTCAGGATAATGTGACTGAGTGGGATATCAGGTCATGATGCTGGCGGCCTGGTTTCCCAGTGGGACAGCACTATAAAGTCACCATGAGTGCGCACTGTCACAAGTCGGTACCCATCCTGATATGACCTTAGATGTTGCTAGGACGCAAAACAACAAACAAAGCACTTCACGTGATCAGGGATGATATTTTTCAGTTTTAATGTGGATTTCCGTGGGGTTTTTTCACAGCCTGGGCGTGAACGGAAATTTTCCGTCGGGATAATAATCTTGGCTTGATTTCCGCTTTTTTTGTGCCTGAAACCACAATGATCCCTGGTCGTTGGGGTGCCCGGACACGGTGGCTGAATACGTAGAGTGCACGCTTCACGTGCCGCGCAGGGAGGATATCTGTCCGTTTGTCAGCGGATTTCCGACTTTTTGTACATGATATAGTTGTAAATTTGAGGAGAAATAAAAATGATGGGGGGTACGTTTCATGGAGTACTCTCCAAGCATAGGTTTTGCACAAAGCCTATGACCAATGATTACGGGGTCTGCCTGGAGAGCATTCTGCTGTCGTTAATGGGACCGTGTTACTATTATGACCCACCTCACCGTTGATTTCCGCTTTTTTCCTCCCGCACCACGATCGTCCCTGAGTGCGGCAGATCGGGAGTTTGGTTCCTGGTCGATTCAAACCGATGACTTATCAAATTGATACTTGTCGCTTCCTAGCCTGGTGCTCGGCATTAATAGGATAGGGCAAGGACTGGTTAGCTCAGTGTCAGGATAATGTGACTGAGTGGGATATCGGGTCATGGTGCCAGCAGGAGGCCTGATTTCCCAGTGGGATAGCACTATAAAGTTGCCATGAGTGCAATTTGTTGTTTAACTGTTAAACTGTTTAACTGTTAACTGTGTTTTCGCGCAGCTTGGAAACCTCTTGCTGATAAAACAGGAATTTGATGCATTGAGGGTGTTTGAAGAAAATGTGCAAATGCCTACAACATAGTTACGTATTACGTCTATATCGTACACCAAAAAAATAACAAATACCAATAAAAACTGCCCGCCCGACCGTGATCTGTGTCATCAAAAGGACGATCAACAACTTAGTTTTTTGGCCTTAATACAACAGTTTCATATCCTCCAATGTCAAACCAAAGCGCTTACACAAGTGAGTCTTTCCGTTGTCTTTCCTGGTGTTCGGCCTTACTAGGATAGGTCAAGGAATCGATTTCAAATTAACAGAACCATGTGACTGTGTGGGAAATGTGTTCGTTTTAAATTAAAATAATTTGAAAATAATTTTCTTTAAAAAAATGTAATTTAATTAAATTTTCTTTAATAATAATTTGAAAATAATAATTTGAAAATAATCTAAATAAAAATAATTGAAAATATTTAAACGTGAAATCGACGGCGTTCTATGGCCGCCATCTTGTCTTTTTGCATTCTCTCCCATTTCACCAACTCTGTGCCCATGGCTATTTGGTTGATCCTCATATCTGGTTATATTTGTTTCCAGCTATTCCTGAGATTAAGCTGCGACCAAGGCTGAGAAACATGACACACGTTAATGTAACTTTGGAGATCTTTCCGTCCACGCCTCCTTCAGAAGAGTACAGAATTGAATTCAGTGATTCCGCAGACTTGTTGTACCAAGAAGGCAAGAGGGTACCGAGCTTTGACTACAGCATGATCATCACTCAGCGTGGACTCCAGCCGAACACCAACTACACCTTCAGAATTGTGCCATATACACAGGGCTTCCGGGGAAAGGAGTCGCCTCTGTTAAACATTACAACAAGTAAGCAGTTTAGTAAACATGTAATTCTCATTCAGTAAGTACAGGGGCCTTGTGTGTGTGTGTGGTTAGGTGTGTGTGTGTGGTTAGGTTTGTGTGTGTGTGGTTGTGGGTATATAACTTGGATATAACGTACCTATATCCTGGTGGTACGCGACGCACTGAGCTACCGCCCAGTGTATTCCGGGCTAACCATTGGAGGGTGCGGGTTCGCGGTTCCAGGCGGCGCTGCATGCAGTATCAGTTATACTTACAGTATAAGTTATACTTATATTATAAGGTATACTGATAGTATAATGTATACTTATAGTATAATTTATAGTATAAGTTATACTTATAGTATTAGTTATACTTATAGTATAAGTTATAGTATAAGAGTCGCGCGACCGTCATGGAGCCACCCCCTTGCTGTGCGGACTCTACCTCGACCACACCTCTTCTACCACCTCTTCGCTGCCGGTCTCCTTGTTCAATGTCTGAAAAGAGTTCCTGGAGGGGGAGCCGGCCAGCATTTCACCTCCTACCTCTTACTCCGTCCGTGTCTCCGGCTCGCTGACTGGTCACCACAGGGCAAGGAGGCACGGCCCTTTGACTCAACTCTCTTTCCTCTATACTACCCGTTCTGTTTTTTTCTCCCAGGCTTACTCCTCCCCCTGATGAAAGGAGTTATTTGCTTGGGTGGGGGCCCTTTTCCTTTTTCACTGTTTTACTTTCCACGTTCTTGCAGCAGATCGCACCTTTCCACCCCCTCCCCGTCCTCCTCACCCATCAACATCTGGACATAAGTGCACTGCTAAAATCTGACCGGAGAGAGCTGGTGCTGCTTTAATGACTTGTTGTTATTGTTGTAAAGAACTCTGCGCTTCTACAACCGCTCCCACAGAAGCTTACTCTTCAGCCAAAAACGGACTGATTTATCAGTGTTTATCGGTGCCGTTTTCTAATGCTGCAG
>CM059202.1:658898-710063 GCA_030323885.1 Branchipolynoe longqiensis
GCCGATTCGGCGGCGATGTTTAGTTGACGTTGGACAGTATGGATATATCGACGTCCATGCGGCGGTGGCGATTTGTTTACTTTACATTCGTCGATTCGAAAATATGAATAGCGCCGCCAATGCGGCGGTAGCCTTAAGAAGGGTTCGAATTTAGGGTTAAATTGATAAAATTTCACTTATTACGTATGTAATTCTGTTAAATATGATCGCATTGAATAGATTTGGCCATAATCGGTGCCTAACCCCACCTTTAACCCTGGTTTCACTTGGGGTTAGTGCAGGCGACTTAACCCTCGAAGAGTTTGCCTAACCCATGCACATACATTGACCCTTTTGCCGCTAACCCGTGAAATCCGCACGACACATGGGTTAAGACCGCTAACCCGGGCTCATACATATAGGCCCTGCAGGTAAGTAAGCAATGGGTGGTCGCCATTTAAACATTAAAATATATAAAATAACAAAACAAACGCCCAGCCACTTACACTCGCACATATCCTGTAAGTCCTCAATGTTCCGGCTTCTACTAGTTCTAGCATCCCTAGTCACCCCACCCCCACCCCGCACCCCCCTCCCCCTACAGTGGCCAGTGACCATTGAAGTTACGGATGAGCAGCATGTGTTTGTTGTTGCTTGACGTCCTAGCAACAGCTACGGTCAGATCAGGAAGGGCACTGACTTGTGACAGTGCAAACTCATGGTGACTTTATAGTGATGCCCCACTGGGAGATCAGGCCACCAGCACCATGACCTGATATCCCACTCAGTCACAGTATCCTGACACTGAGCCAACCAGTCCTCAAGTCCCTTTACTTATCCAATAAGTAAAGGGACTTCTGATTGTACATTTGTATCATGTGTCATGGGGGAGATGAAAATGGGAAATATTGCGTCTAAAGCGGGACTCGAACCCACATCTCTTTGCATTCCAGGCCAGTGTGCTAACCATTACACTAGCTAGGCTCCCTGATGTCACCACACTACCCATGCTTACCTGTCTATGTGGTTCCTTGCCCGAGGGATCAGCGCAGACCACTAAACGTGCATTGTTTAATTATAATCTAAAAATCATGACAAACTTTGGGCAAATCGGTTCACCATTCACGGCCAGAAAACCAGTGCTACTGCTCAAAGAAATGACATGAATAACATTTATTTATTTTTTTAAACCACCCCCAAAACAACAGACCCAGACGGTCGCTCTCGTCTGGAGTGCCGAGCTTTGATGCGAATGTGGACTGTATCACAGCAAACGACAATGTGAAGTTCTCGGCGCTGATTGGTTGAGAGCAGTGAACAGCGACACCTACCTGCAGTCTCGTCGTCTTTGGCGTCTTCGTGTTGTTCACTGAACAAGGAATGTGTAATTTCGACACAACAACAACAACACCACGTCTAGTTCGCCACAACAACAACACCTCCACTGGCGGCCATCCCTCTGTGGGACTAACGCCCCCCCCCCCCCACACACACACTGCACACCGCTTAGAAGTGGTGAGGAGCGAGGCAGTGCAGGCGAGGCTGGGGGAGTGTGTGTGTGTGTGTGGAGGGGGTACTCGCCACTCAAAGTTGCATAGTCCGATGACTTTCGGATTTTTGTATCATTTTGGAGATAAATACATCAGATTGACAAGTAAAACCTACTATTTACTCTATTCACGATTCCCGAGTCATTTTGATTGAAAATGGCTAATTTTGGAGCAATTTGAACTGAAAGAACGCAAAATCATTTCGGGAAGCTTGTCAAAAGTTGGGTTGTGGGCCAGATTCACATCTCGCAATGGTCACGTTATGAGGAATGACCTATTTATGTGTAGGTAGTCTGGAACCTGACTAATGCCATATATGGTACTGGGGATGAGGGCAGGACTAATAAGGTCACAAGATTGACCTTAACTGGTTAGTGCTCTCCCTGCCTAATGTCCGTCTCAAAGTAGGCGCCCAAAGGTATGGGGTAATAAATTCACTGATTTTTATGTATATACTACCCCAAAGTTAATGCACTTAATACATAAGTTGGATATATAGAACGAAATGTAGGTAAGTATTCTGGTTTTGAACAAAATATGATTCATCGGACGATGGAACTTTAAACTAAATGTGACATCGCAGACAGCAGCAGAAGGCGAAATGCTACAACTTGGTGAAGAAGTCGACATTTGCTCTTGATTGCTCTATGTTTTCTTTCCATGGTTGGTTGGTTATTATAGTTTTACGTCCTGGCGACATCTAAGGTCATATCAGGACGGGGACCGACTTGTGTCAGCCTTGGTAACTTGGCTGACTTGTCTGTCACTAGTGACAGCATTGTTAACTTGGCCGACTTGTCTGTCACTAGTGTCAGCATTGCTAACTTGGCCGACTTGTCTGTCACTAGTGTCAGCCTTGTTAACTTGGCCGACTTGTCTGTCACTAGTGTCAGCCTTGTTAACTTGGCCAACTTGTCTGTCACTAGTGTCAGCCTTGTTAACTTGGTCGACTTGTCTGTCACTAGTGTCAGCCTTGTCAACTTGGCCGACTTGTCTGTCACTAGTGTCAGCATTGTTAACTTGGCCGACTTGTCTGTCACTAATATCAGCCTTGTTAACTTGGCCGACTTGTCTGTCACTAGTGTCAGCAATGTTAACTTGGCCGACTTGTCTGTCACTAGTGTCAGCATTGTTAACTTGGTTGACTTGTCTGTCACTAGTGTCAGCCTTGTTAACTTGGCCGACTTGTCTGTCACTAGTGTCAGCATTGGTAACTTGGCCGACTTGTCTGTCACTAGTGTCAGCCTTGTTAACTTGGCCGACTTGTCTGTCACTAGTGTCAGCCTTGTTAACTTGGCCAACTTGTCTGTCACTAGTGTCAGCCTTGTTAACTTGGTCGACTTGTCTGTCACTAGTGTCAGCCTTGTTAACTTGGCCGACTTGTCTGTCACTAGTGTCAGCATTGTTAACTTGGCCGACTTGTCTGTCACTAATATCAGCCTTGTTAACTTGGCCGACTTGTCTGTCACTAGTGTCAGCAATGTTAACTTGGCCGACTTGTCTGTCACTAGTGTCAGCATTGTTAACTTGGTTGACTTGTCTGTCACTAGTGTCAGCCTTGTTAACTTGGCCGACTTGTCTGTCATTAGTGTCAGCATTGTTAACTTGGCTGACTTGTCTGTCACTAATATCAGCCTTGTTAACTTGGCCGACTTGTCTGTCACTAATATCAGCCTTGTTAACTTGGCCGACTTGTCTGTCACTAGTGTCAGCCTTGTTAACTTGGCCGACTTGTCTGTCACTAATATCAGCCATGTTAACTTGGCCGACTTGTCTGTCACTAGTGTCAGCCTTGTTAACTTGGCCGACTTGTCTGTCACTAATATCAGCATTGTTAACTTGGCCGACTTGTCTGTCACTAGTCTCGGCCTTGTTAACTTGGGTGACTTGTCTGTCACTAATATCAGCATTGTTAACTTGGCCGACTTGTCTGTCACTAGTGTCAGCATTGTTAACTTGGCCGACTTGTCTGTCACTAGTGTCGGCCTTGTTAACTTGGGTGACTTGTCTGTCACTAATATCAGCATTGGTAACTTGGCCGACTTGTCTGTCACTACTGTCAGCCTTGTTAACTTGGCCGACTTGTCTGTTACTAGTGTCAGCCTTGTTAACTTGGCCGACTTGTCTGTCACTGGTGTCAGCATTGGTAACTTGGCCGACTTGTCTGTCACTAGTATCAGCGTTGTTAACTTGGCCGACTTGTCTGTCACTACTGTCAGCATTGTTAACTTGGCCAACTTGTCTGTAACTAGTTTCAGCCTTGTTAACTTGGCCGACTTGTCTGTCACAAGTGTCAGCATTGTTAACTTGGTCGACTTGTCTGTCACTAGTGTCAGCCTTGTTAACTTGGCCGACTTGTCTGTCACAAGTGTCAGCCTTGTTAACTTGGTCGACTTGTCTGTCACTAGTGTCAGCCTTGTTAACTTGGCCGACTTGTCTGTCACTAGTGTCAGCATTGTTAACTTGGTCGACTTGTCTGTCACTAGTTTCAGCCTTGTTAACTTGGCCGACTTGTCTGTCACTAGTGTCAGCCTTGTTAACTTGGCCGACTTGTCTGTCACTGGTGTCAGCATTGTTAACTTGGCCGACTTGTCTGTCACTAGTGTCAGCCTTGTTAACTTGGTCTACTTGTCTGTCACTAGTGTCAGCATTGGTAACTTGGCCGACTTGTCTGTCACTAGTCTCAGCATTGGTAACTTGGCCGACTTGTCTGTCACTAGTGTCAGCCTTGTTAACTTGGTCGACTTGTCTGTCACTAGTGTCAGCATTGGTAACTTGGCCGACTTGTCTGTCACTAGTGTCAGCACTGGTAACTTGGCCGACTTGTCTGTCACTAGTGTCAGCCTTGTTAACTTGGTCGACTTGTCTGTCACTAGTGTCAGCCTTGTTAACTTGGCCGACTTGTCTGTCACTAGTGTCAGCCTTGTTAACTTGGCCGATTTGTCTGTCACTAATATCAGCATTGTTAACTTGGCCGACTTGTCTGTCACTAGTGTCAGCCTTGTTAACTTGGCCGACTTGTCTGTCACTAGTGTCAGCCTTGTTAACTTGGCCGACTTGTCTGTCACTAGTGTCAGCATTGTTAACTTGGCCGACTTGTCTGTCACTAGTGTCAGCATTGTTAACTTGGCCGACTTGTCTGTCACTAGTTTCAGCCTTGTTAACTTGGCCGACTTGTCTGTCACTAGTGTCAGCATTGTTACCTTGGCCAACTTGTCTGTCACTAGTGTCAGCCTTGTTAACTTGGCCGACTAGTCTGTCACTAGTGTCAGCCTTGTTAATTTGGCCGACTTGTCTGTCACTAGTGTCAGCCTTGTTAACTTGGCCGACTTGTCTGTCACTAGTGTCAGCATTGTTAACTTGGCCGACTTGTCTGTCACTAGTGTCAGCATTGTTAACTTGGCCGACTTGTCTGTCACTAGTGTCAGCCTTGTTAACTTGGCCGACTTGTCTGTCACTACTGTCAGCCTTGTTAACTTGGCCGACTTGTCTGTCACTAGTGTCAGCATTGTTAACTTGGCCGACTTGTCTGTCACTAGTGTCAGCCTTGTTAAGTTGGCCAACTTGTCTGTCACTAGTGTCAGCATTGCTAACTTGGCCGACTTGTCTGTCACTAGTGTCAGCCTTGTTAACTTGGCCGACTTGTCTGTCACTAGTGTCAGCCTTGTTAACTTGGCCGACTTGTCTGTCACTAGTGTCAGCCTTTATAACTTGGCCGACTTGTCTGTCACTAGTGTCAGCCTTGTTAACTTGGCTGACTTGTTTGTCACTAGTGTCAGCCTTTTTAACTTGGCCGAGTTGTCTGTCACTAGTGTCAGCCCTGTTAACTTGGACGACTTGTCTGTCACTAGTGTCAGCCTTGTTAACTTGGCTGACTTGTCTGTCACTAAGATCAGCATTCTTGGACTGTGGGATAGGCTAGCACTACAACACGCGCCTCACAGTGGGAGATCGCCGGTTCGATCCTCCCTGAGTCAAACAAAAGGCGTACCAAATTATATTACCGCGCGTCGCTAACAGGCCTTGCACTGGGTATACTAGGATGGGGGGGGGGGGGACAACTATCAGTGTCAGGATACTAGAAGTGGGTGTGATATTTCAGTGTAGTGCTGGATATATGGTGCCATAATGAGGCATCACCATAAAGCCACCAGAGGGCACAGTGTCCTGAAAGAGAGCCAGCACCGAGTGCAACCGTGCTCGCTGAATGTTCACTAAGACATGGTTGTAATGAGGAGCTTTTGTTGCAAAACCACTTTGGATGACTCTGTTGTCAGATGGCGCACCATGCCGGTCCCATGTAATGCTGCATGTCACGTGTTTCACCATGTTCACTGTGTCGCCCATTGAACCAAACTGAAAGGTGCCCAACCATTGAGTTTGCTGATCCACGTAGGGCAAAACTAGGATTTTATTAAAAATTAATTGATATACATAACAATTTGGCATAAACATGGATGCACACATGCACTATAATGATAAAAAAAATTTAATATAGGATGTATAATTAATTATGCGTATATAAGTGGGCGGAGTATATATTCCTTATTATTATTATTACTATTATTAATCTACCATCTACACTATTTATTATGTCCAATCGCTGACTTGCCTCGATTTGCCCCGGTTGCCCCGGTTGCCCCGGCAACGCCGCGGAACTGGCAGGCCTAAGTCAGTCTGCTACTCGATTTCAAACTTGTTTATTATGCTCGCCATGTCGCACAATAAAAGTGACCGACCCACCTCTCGTCTGTTTCTCTCTCTCATTACATAGCCCTACCTTATATATATGTATTTTGTATTGAGGCTGTATTTACACTGTCCATAGCCCGGGTACCCAGGCTTGTTTTCAATGCTGGCCAGCTTTGGTGTTGGTGTTGACTTATCAAACAATAGCTGCTGATAAGTTATTTGATTTTCTGCATCTCAGTAGCAGATAGACAGTTTTTGGTATGTTTAGTAGCCTATGTTAGTTTTTTCGGACCCTCTTGGCATTGTTTTGTTTGTTGTTGTTTTACGTCCTAGCAACATCTAAGGTCATATCAGGACGGGTACCGACTTGTGACAGTGCGCACTCATGGCGACTTTATAGTGCTGTCCCACTGGGAAACCAGGCTGCCGGCACCATGACCTGGTATCCCACTCAGTCACATTATCCTGACACTGAGCACACCAGTCCTTGCCCTATCCTAATAATGCCGAGCGCCTGGCTAGGAAGTGACAAGTATCAATTTTAAGGTCATTGGTTTGACTCGGCCGGGACTAGAACCCACGACCCCACGATCTACCAGCATGGGAGACGGACGCTCTAACTCATTCGGCCACCCCGTCTGGTCTCTTGGCATTGTATTTTTGTTCTATTCTTATTACTTTGTTAGTTGTTTTCTTAAGGTTCTATGTTACTGTTAGTGTTTTGGGGTTTTCTTGGGAAGAGTTTTCCGCTCTTTTCATAACATGAATATATTTAAGACAAAACAAGCCATAGTTAAGGATTTTGAGTTAAGAAACATACAATTCCACACAAACAAATACGTACGGCCATTGAGTTTGCCAATACACGTAGGGCAAAACTTTGACTTTATTCAAAATTAATAGAAATACATAACAATTTGGCATAAACATGATTGCACACATGCAATATTATGAATGATCTGATGAAAATATCTAAGACAAAACTAGCCATAGTTAAGCATTTTGAGCTAATAAAAATACAAGTCCACACAAAACAATCAGTCATTTACTACACTGGCTATGGCTCTAACACTAGTCTGAGTGACCAGATCTGTCTTGATCTAATTGCAGATGGTATAAGATGTGCTGATTATATTGATGTAAATGCAATGCTGGATAAACGATGAACATCTTAATTTATTATATATACATCTTAATTTATTATATATACATCTTAATTTATTATATACACATCTTAATTTATTATATATACATCTTAATTTATTATATATACATCTTAATTTATTATATATACATCTTAATTTATTATATATACATCTTAATTTATTATATATATATTTTCAGTTGGTATTCTATCTTTCAAACAAGAGCTGAGATGCGCTGAAACTTGCTGCCAATGGACCAAAATACACATGGATTTCCTCGGACCGGGAACAGGTGCTTCCACCAAGCGCATAGCGAGTGAAATGGCTCATGAAAGGTCCCCATTGCTCATATATCTGATGAGCTTTCACCAATGCATTGGTTCTATTGCACATGACACTTTCTGTGCAAATACAATGGTTGCTTAGGACTAAACTGAATCAACTAACTCAATACAGCGAAGTACCCCCCTCCCCTCCCCATCCACTCGCTATTCAAGCCCCTCTCAACCCCTTTTCAAGTCCCGCCTCTCCCCGACCCAGCCCCGCCCCACACCCCACCCCACCCCCGCCCCGCCTGTTCCTGGATTCATGGCGGCCGTTTCGTTGTCCCGTAGCCCGTGCCGTGTTTTCACTCGAGCGCCACCCGCACAGATGTTGCACCCCGGGACGGACAAAGGGGGACTTGGCGGAAGCAACAGTAAGCACGGGCCGCACTCATCAACAAACCACCAACAGTCAGCGCAAGGAAGCACGAGCCACACTCATCAACAAACCACCGACAGTCAGCAGAAGGAAGCGCGAACCACACTCATCAACAAACCACCGACAGTCGCCACAAGTAAGCATGAGCCACACTCATCAACAAACCACCGACAGTAGCCACAAGTAAGCACAAGCCACACTCATCAACAAACCACCGACAGTCGCCAAAAGTAAGCACAATCCGCACTCATCAACAAACCACCGACAGTCGCCAAAAGTAAGCACAATCCGCACTCATCAACAAACCACCGACAGTCGCCACATGGAAGCACAAACTGCACTCATCAATAAACCAACGACAGTCGCCACAAGTAAGCATGAGGAACACTCATCAACAAACCACCGACAGTCACCACAAGTAAGCATGAGCCACACTCATCAACAAACCACCGACAGTAGCCACAAGTAAGCACAAGCCGCACTCATCAACAAACCACCGACAGTCAGCGCAAGGAAGCATGAGCCGCACTCATCAACAAACCACCGACAGTCACCACAAGGAAGCGCGAACCGCACTCATCAACAAACCACCGACAGTCGCCACAAGTAAGCATGAGCCGCACTAATCAACAAACCACCGACACTAGCCACAAGTAAGCACAAGCCACACTCATCAACAAACCACCGACAGTCGCCAAAAGTAAGCACAATCCGGACTCATCAACAAACCACCGACAGTCGCCAAAGTAAGCACAATCCGCACTCATCAACAAACCACCGACAGTCGCCACATGGAAGCACAAACTGCACTCATCAACAAACCAACGACAGTCGCCACAAGTAAGCATGAGGAACACTCATCAACAAACCACCAACAGTCACCACAAGTAAGCACAAGCCGCACTTATCAACAAACCACCAACAATCGCCACAAGTAAGCGCGAGCCACACTCATCAACAAACCACCAACAGTTGCCACAAGTAAGCACAATCCGCACTCATTAACAAACCACTGACAATCGCCACAAGTAAGCACTCACTAACAATCGCCACATGCCGCCGACAGTCACAGGAAGTACAGCGCACCAGACCGCCATCTAGCGGCATCACAAGTAGGCGCTGCATCAGCGGACCACTCTTTCCACTTGTTAATTTAAATTAAACAAAAATTCGCTTTATTTACGATGACAACAGATGAACGGAAGATCGTTGACAAAACAGGCCCCGTTCGAGTGAGGGACGTGGGCGATAATTGGGTGCCGGATGAGTGATAATTAGATTGAAAACTAAAATGGCCACCGCGGCTGCAGGAAACGCGCATGCGCCGCCCACCGTGACGCGGTCCACTTCCGGTTTGTGTGGACGCATTGCCACAAAGCTCTTATCTATAAATATATATATATATATGACTAGGCCTGTATCATGTCCGTCTTTGGGGTGTTTTGCGTGTTTTCTTTGCGCGTGTGTGACGGAGAGGAGCTGATTGGAAGTTTGGGGAGGCTGGTGGGAGACTGGAGTTATTAGTTTGTGATAAAAGGGTTAATGATCTGAGGGGTGGGGCTGTGAGTGCTGGCCGCTAAAGACGACTAATTGCTGGTAATTGGTAATTGGTAATTGGTAGGTAAGCTGTGTCTGTGAGTGTGTGTGAGTGTGGGGAGTGGGGGTGGGTGAGTAGTGCGTGTGTGGGTGTGTGTACGCGTGTGTGTAAATCCGTGTGTATACACGCGTGTGTATAGACACATGTGTGTAAACGCGCGTGTGTGAACGTGTGTGTGTAAACGTGTGTAAACGCATGCGTGAACGTGTGCGCGTGTGTGCATGCATGTGTGTATGCAGGCATATGTGTGCATGTGCGTACGTGCGTACACGGGTCTATCTGTTCAAGTACAAGTGGGTGCACCAAAGTTGACGTGTCGTGTTGGTGTGCGTGCGTATGCGTGGACGTATGTGCATCTGGGTAAGACGATGTGCATCTGTGTCCGTTTGTGCACACGCGCGTGTATCTGAGAGAGTCAGTGCGTGTGTGCCCATGTGTGGGAGTGAGGGTCCTTTCGTGTGTGCAGTGCATGTGTATAGTGTGTGTGCGTGTGTACGCGTGCGTGTGAGTGCCTTTTTGTGTGCAGTGCGTGTGCGTGCATGCGTGCGTGTGTACGCATGTGTGTGAGTGCCTGTTTGTGTGCAGTGCATGTGTGCAATGTGTGTGAGTGCCTGTTCACATGCACAGTGTGTGTGTGCGCGTGTGTGTGAGTGCCTGTGTGTGTGCAGTGCGTGTGTGCAATGTGTGTGAGTAGGTGCCTGTTCACGTGCACAGTGTGTGCGTGTGTGCGCGTGTGTGTGAGTGCCTGTGTGTGTGCAGTGCGTGTGTGCGTGCGTGTGTGTATGCAATGAGTGTGAGTGAGTGCCTGTTCACGTGTTCAGTGTGTGTGTGCGCATGTGTGTGAGTGGGTGTCTATTTGTGTGCAGTGCATGTGTGCAATGTGTGTGAGTGAGTGCTTGTTCACATGCACATTGCATGTGTGTGCGCGTGCGTGCGTGTGCCGGCGTGCGTGTGTAAGTCGGGGTTGCTCGAGGATGTACTTCTCCAATCGCCGTCCTTGATTGCATAGGGTGAGTTTCTTAACGTGATTTTGTAATACAATTTGCTTGTATTGACTCGCGCGACTTACACTTTATTAGAGTTACAAAGCACTTATTTAAATGACTTCAATATTCTCTCAAATGCAAATTAGGTCACGGTGAACTTCGGACACATTCTACCCCAGCAGCTCGCGGGCTGCAAACCACATATCAACCAATAAATGTTTCTATTCGTAGGAAAGCACAATCCCACCCCCATAAAGAAAACCTCAACAAAAACAAACCAACAAAGATAATTTCAAGAAAAACAACAAAGCGATACCAAGAAATAAACAAACAAATAAAAATGTGAAGAATCAAAATATTGGGAAACTACAACCACTTTGAAGAATATTTGCATAATATATTAGCTATACAACTTATCTCATTTGTCTATTAACTTAACCACATCAGAAGTCTGACGCCCTCAAGCTTAGAACCTTTCCCTGCTACAACACAATACAGCATCAACCCACAAAGGCCAGGCTTATTTTTTTATTCACAGAACCAAACCTCCCTTTCTCAATTAATCAGAAATAAAAGACAATAAAGTACAATATCTAAGGCTGGCGTTGTTGAACAAGAGACGCCGCGTCCTGCGCAGAACGCGCTCACTGGTCACGTGTCACCTAATCCCACCATGTATTAGTTGTGACAACAAATTAAATTAATTAAAATAATTAAATGGTCAGTGGGCAGAAGGGCCTAACACAACACATTGTCTGGGGTTAAGTCTATTTCCTCCTAACACAATTAACACTCGTGTGCACCGTGTCCTCAACGATTCGCAGCTGTTTGTGTTTGGTAAAAACACCACTTACAACTGCGAAGTCTTGTGGGACACTTTGCTCCAGATACCTCCGTTTTTTATCATCATGACATTTAAATCAGCCCACATTCTATGAGCTTCCATATCTTACTCTAAAAGAAATGAACAGAATGCGCCACTATTCACGTTATTGTCTGGTTTCACTTTACAATATAATGCTTCCAATATTCACAATGAAAAATATTATTAGCAAATTTCGTTAATTCTTCTCGATATAACTTAGCATATTGCGTGCGCATCGATAGTCGCTTACTTCATTAAGTTTGGTGATATTTTGCTAAAGCGACGATCCATGAATACGATAAGTAGTAACACTCGGGTAACCCTCGCTGTAACTGGAACTGTAATTATTTAGTTCACCTCCCCCCTCCTGCCCCCCCCCCCCTACTGGGACTGTCGGCGGGTGTTTCCTAATATGGCAATTAACGGTAGTTAGTCACGTGATTAGACACGCCCCGTCACGTGACGCGGCGACACATTGGCACGCTTTAGAAGGGCGGGAAAGTGGTGTGTGTGGAGGTGGGGGTGAGTGTGGTTGGTTGGTTGGTTGTTGGTGTTTTACGTCCTGACAACATCTAAGGTCATATCAAGACGGGTACCGACTTGTGACAGTGTGCACTCATGGCGACTTCATAGTGCTTCCCCATGGGGAAATCAGGCCGATGGCACCATGACCCGATGTACCACTCAGTCACATTATCCTGATACTGAGCTAACAAGCCCTTGCCCAATCCTAATAATGAGCGCCAGGCTAGTTGGCGACAAGTATCAATTTTAAAGTCATTGGTTTGACTTGACTGGGAACCGAACTACCGACCTTCCGCATATGAGCACCACGCTGGCGAGTCTCGTTTGTTGAGGTTTTACATCCTGGCAACATTTAAGGTCATATCAGGGCAGGTGCCGACTTGTCATTGTGTGCACTCATGGCGACTTTATAGTGCTACCCCACTGGGAAATCAGGCCGCCATCACCATGACCCGATATCCCACTCAGTCAAATTATCCTGACACTTAGCCAACCAGTCCCTGCCCTATCCTAGTCATGCCAAGCATCAGGCTAGGTCGCAATGACTAAATTTGGTAAGTTATTGATTTGACTCGGCTGGGATTCCAACTCCTGACCTTCCGCACGGGAAGCCTGCGCTCTACCGAGTTGGCCGCCGTGTCCTGTGAAGGGGTGGGGGAGGGGGAGGCAGCCATGTTAATTTGAGTGTGTGTGTGTGTTGGGAAACATGGTGTATTGTCTGCTTCTCAAACTCTGCTTGTGATGGCTCCGCCAAAGTCCACTATTTGGAAGGGACCAGACGGGATGGCCGAATGAGTTGAGCGTCTGTCTCCCGTTTTGGTAGATCGTGGGATTCGAACCCATGGGTTAGAACCCTGGTTAAGTCAAACCAATGATTTAAGAATTGACATGTGTCGATTCCTAGCCAGGCACTCGGCATTATTAGGATAGGGCGAGGACTGGTTAGCTCAGTAGCAGGATAATGTGACTGAGTGGGATATCAGGTAGCAGTGGCCTGGTCTCCCAGTGGGACAGCACTATAAAGTCACCATGAGTGCGCACTGTCATAAGTAGGTACCCATCCTGATATGACCTTAGATGTTGCCAGCACATAAAACTCCAACAATCAACCAAACCAACCAGACCAACCAAACCAACCAAACCACCCAAACCAACCAAACCAACCAAACCAACCAAACCAAACCAACCAAACCAAACCAACCAAACCAAACCAACCAAACAAACAAAACCAACCAAACCAAACCAACCAAACCAAACCAAACCAACCAAACCAACCAACCAACCAAACCAAACCAAACCAACCAAACCAACCAACCAAACCAACCAAACCAAACCAAACCAACCAAACCAAACCAACCAAACCAAACCAACCAAACCAAACCAACCAAACCAAACCAACCAAACCAAACCAACCAAACCAAAACAACAACAACCAACCAAGCAAAACAACCAAACCAAACCAACCAAACCAAACCAACCAAAACCAACCAAACCAACCAAAACCAACCAAACCAACCAAAACCAACCAAACCAACAAAACAAAACCAAACCAACCAAACTAACCAACCCAACCAAACCAAACCAAACCAACCAAACTAACCAAACCAACCAAACCAAACCAAACCAACCAAACCAACCATTTGATGATTTAGAAGGCTTGGGTTGGGAGGAAATTGAGACGGTTTGCTGCATGGCTGTTTCAAGTACGATGAAGCCTGTTTACTTGTTAGTTTTGTGTATCGCATGTTAGTTGTTACCCCATATAAGTGTGTCTGAATAGTCACAGTAAGTCAATTATGCACTGACATTGTTCTACCAAATATTTTACATCTTCACTCTTGTCTATCGATGCACATGTCCTGATCTCATTGTATCTTTTTCTAACATGTGTTTGTTCCAATAAAGAGCAGTCTGTAGGTTATTTCTATATCGGCTCCAGGGCTGATGACTTTGTTTGACATATTATTTTGTTTATAAGGGGCAGTGGGAAGACAACCATTAATGGTTACACCATTCCTACAATTTCTATTGTCAACAGGTTTGTTATGCAGAATATGCATTGACATTGTAAATAAAACATGTCTAATGTCTATTGTCTCCCTCTGAACACTCACACCCAGTCATTTACAATACAGCAGGAGTAACCCCCTCAGCACCCCCCCCCCCCCACCACCACCACACACACATATTCGGTGACACAAACTGAAAACCTAGGCAAAGTTGTGCTTGGAGAGCATTTGTCGCCGTACAGCTCCACTCGCCTATACCGGACCCCTTTAATGAGCGACCGGAAATCGGAACCAGTTCACCTGATGCTGGCGTCAGGTGTTGGTGGCTTGGTTGTTGGAGTTTTACGTCCTGGCAACATCTAATGTAATATCTGGACAGGTACGTACAAACTTGTGACATTGCGCACTCATGGTGACTTTATAGTGCTTCCCCACTGTGAAATCAGGCCGATGGCACCATGACCCGATATCCCACTCAGTGACATTATCCTGACAGTGAGCTAACCAGTCATTTCCCTATTCTATTAATGCCGAGCACGAGGCTAGGAAGCGACAAGTGTCAACTATTATTATTAAGTCATTTGTTTGACTCGACCAGGGTTCGAACCCAAAACGGGAGTGAGTCAAGTCTACCTACCGTACTGTGCGATCTCCTACACCAGCCCACCCTCTGACGGCAGTGGCAAGAACTAAAGCATTGGGTAGTAGGAGTACCCAAAACGTCAGAAGGCAGCAGAAACTATAGACAAATGGTAAAGAAATGGCGGGTATTAGTATTAAGAAAGGCAAGGCTTAGAACCAACGCCAGCTTAAAGTTGCATAGTCCGATGGTTTTGAGTTTCTGTAATTTTTCTGAGATAAATATATTAGATCGATCACTAGTATCTACTTTACATTAGTTTAAAGTTACTTTTATTTTAAATGGTAAACTTTTGAGATATTTGAAGTGCAAACAAGGAAAATTAGTTTTGGCAAGCTTGCCAAAACTCTGACACCATAGAACTCTACAGGGACATGTTCTATTAAATTGACTCAGTATTCCCTTCTATGCAGAATCAAATGTTCAATAAGTGCATCAGTATCTAAGTTAGATATGTAAAAATCAAATCTAGATAATTGTTTTGGTTTTGAAAATTTCATATTTCATCGGACTATGCACCTGTAATGGCCCACGGTCTTCCCCCACACTGCCACACACTCACGGAAGAACGCCAAGATTCAGTATCAGTACACTTCAACTTGGTTTATTACAAAACCCCTCTGCTCTCTGCGGCATCAACAGTCAACTGATCCGCCCTCTAACTCGCCAGGTCCCACGTCGCCTCTATAGGTGGGTAGGGGGGGGCGAGCTAGCCACACGCAGTAGAGGGTAGCCCCATCGGGGGTCTGCCCTGTGGCTAGTCTGCCGCCACCTAGCGCAGTTCAGTGTAACTGCATAGGTGTGCAGCGTAGTCTCTGCCGCCACCACGTGGTAGTGGGGCTCATGTACAGACTACTACACACCTTTAATAAACACGCTGCGGAAAGCATTATTGGTTCACTCGTTCTGAATGCGTGAGATCAGGGCCCAGCCGAGTCAAATCAAAGACTGGTGAAATTGATACTTGTTGCTTCCTCGTCTGGCGCTAAGCGCTATTAGGAGATGCCAAGGGCTGCTCAGCTCAGTGTCAGGATAATCTGACTGAGTAGGCTATTTAGTCATGGTGCCGGTTTGAATTGAAGGCATGATATCCCAGTGGGGCAGCACTAAAATTGTAAAAAATAAAAGACCGCCATGACCGCGTATTGTCTGTCACAAGTTGATGCCTTCCTGATATAATCTTAGATGTTGCAAGGACGACAAACTCCAATAAGCCAGACCGACTTCACAGATGGCTTCACAACCAGCCGTCAACGGAAACACGTGTCTTTTCTGCCCACGCCTGGAAGTCAAAAGTCGTCTGCGCGTTTTCTCCGCCTCACACCAAGCTGCGCGCGCAAACGGGTGGGAAACCGGATGTCACACCTGTCCGAACACATCAACTTCCCCTCGCAGGGAACGGTGGGTAATCTGCTAACACCGAGCGATAATTGGGGACTTGACGGGCGGCGCGCTCAGCCAGACGACACTGGAATTGCTTGGCTTCGAGCAAAGCGCGGGAAAGTGAGATTGGGTGTGACGTATGCAATGTGCTGCACTCAGGTGCTACTAACAACTCATAGCAGCCATCGGCAGAACAATAATAACACTTTAAACTAAATATTGTTAACACGTAGGAAGCAATGTACGCAAATAAAACATGAATGCCTCATCCCAGATGAGTTTCCTCCGGTGGGAACTCTGGGATTATCCACGTGTGTCATCAGAGAGCGTGTATATAAACAGATGAGAGGGACAACTCCCGCGAAAATCGGTAACACAGGCTACAGTGGCGTTCCTGGCGGTTAGTGTTGAACAAGCTTTGAGTTTGCCGGTACATGCAGTGCAAAACATTTGTTTTTATTCAAAATTAATAGAAATGCAGAAGCCTAATGGCCCTGTCACACTACGACGTGACTACGTCAGCGTAACCACAACGTGAAAATAATGATATTACGTCGACGTTATGGGCGTAATATGCAAATTGTGGACGTGAGCGTAACGTGAAAGTAACGTCGGTGTACGTCGTGACCTTAGCTGTAACGTGACAACGTTAAGGGGGAGGGGTAATTGGCGACGTGACCGGGCGTTAGTGTAACGTGAGCGTAACGTCGCCGTAACGGGTGCGACGTGGACGTAACGTGACCGTAACGTGACCGTAACGTGACCGTAACGTCACCGTAACGTGACCGTAACGTCACCGTAACGTGACCGTAACCATGACCGTAACGTGACCGTAACGTCACCGTAACGTCACCGTAACGTGACCGTAACGTGCAAAACGCTGCTCACACGTTGCTGCAACCCCGGCCGTCGGTCTGATGTGACATAACGTGACTCTAACGTCATTTACGCTGCTATAACGATCGGGAAACGTCTACCTAACGTCATTGTCACGTCATCCCGACGTAACGGCTTCACGTCGAGATACGTCGAAAGTTTTGAACATGTCCAAAACCTTGACGCAACTCGACGTAACACGACGTAATGTGACGTAGCTCGACGTCATTCTGACGTCATCATGACGTAACCCAACGTCATGACGAAAAATGCCCACGTTAGGCTCACGTTGGCTCGTTACGTCGTAGTGTGACAGGGGTATAACCTTATCAATTTAATATAATCCTTTTGGTAAACATGTTTTCTATATGTGTTCCAAGCGGTTTGTGTCTAGGTCATGTGGTTTTAGAGATATTTCACTTTTTCTGTATGAAGATTGCTCACCGCCATTGACAATGCCTTGAGTTTGCCGTACGTGTAGTGCAAAACGTGTATTTTATTCAAAATTAATAGAAATTCAGAACTGTAACCTTATAAATTTAATATAACCCTTTCGGTAAACATGTTTTCTATATGTGTACCATGCGATTTGCTTCTAGGTGGTGTAGTTTTAGAGATATTTCACTTTTTCTGTAGCAAGATTGCACACGACCATTGACAATGCCTTGAGTTTGCCCATATGCGTAAACTGTTCAACAACCACCACTTGGAGCGCCACAGTCGGCAGTTGTTACACGGTCTAGTATGGGAGTTGTCCCTCTCATCTGTTTATATACACGCTCTCTGGTGTCATTGAGCATTGAGTCCTGGGTTTTTATTCAACATAACGAGGTTGTGAATTGTTTGTAGCAGGGTCCTACTGGTTATCGCTGGTTGACTACAACATACGAGTAACTCATTCACAATCAAGTCTGATCTCTGCTAAATGTCGTCTGCTGCAAAACAAAAGAACTAAGCCAATCGTGCTTCGTGTTAGAGTAGTCCATCAACATGACATTCAGTTGAGCTCCTTGGCGCAGACAGCATTTAGAGGAGAGTTCCGAAACTAATGACACATTGAGTAGACGACAATTACTTCATGACCCTTTAACAAGGTTGGGTGCCATACACCATACGTCGGAGTGTGACAGCCCCATGACCCAGTTCAGGTGCCGTGAATATACTAGTCTCCCCCCCACACATTTGCTTATATAAACAGACAAACTAAGCAAAGTTGTGCTTGGAGAACATTAGTCGGAGTACGGTGATGCGGATTCCGAGGGACACCAGTTTGCCAGGGACACTTCCATTCAAATGCGTTGTCAACGGCCGTGAGCAAATCTTCATACACAAAAAAAATCAAATATCTCTAAAATTACACCACCTAGAAACAAATCGCTTTGTACACATATAGAAAACATCTTTACCATTAAGATTATATTAAATTGATAAGGTTAGGGTTCTTGATTTCTATTAATTTTGAATAAAACTAATGTTTTTCACTGCGCGTACCGTCCAACTCAAAGCATTGTCAATGGCCGTGAGCAATCTCCATACAGAAAATCCAGGAAAAGTGAAATATTTGTAAAACCACACCACCTAGAAACAAATCGTTTGGTACACATATAGAAACCATCTTTACCAAAAACATTATATTAAATTTATAAGGTTAGTGACGATGCCGTTCGATTTTGACGCATGTGCAGAAGCAGTGGCATTCTCTGTGGCGGAGTGGTTAGAGTGTCTTACTTTTTTCTAGGTCAGACTCCTAATCTGAGGGTCGGCGGTTCGATTCCCCATGCCCCCAGCTCTGCCAATTTGGATTTCCACCGCTGTGTATAACTTACAGCGTCATCAAAGGCCGGTTGCTCTCATACCATGTCTATGTGGTGTGGGAGGTTAAAAATCCCTTGGGTCGGTAAAAGTGTAGGCTCGGGCTTTCTATCGACCAGCAGTGGAATGAGGAAGACCAGTCGTCTATGACTGAAATTTCCCCTGCTTAAACAACTAATGGACACCAACAAATAAAAAATAAATAAAAAATAAAAAATATGTCCCTGGCAAACTGGTGTCCCTGGGAAACCGCAACACCGGGCCTCTTGGGGACATAACATTCTCTAATATATGAGCTCAGTAATCTGTTAAATTTAGTATTGTGACTTTTAAACTGTAGCTGAAATACCACATTGCCGAGAAAGCCTCAACGTTGGTGGCGACATCTGTGGAGAAATCAGGGAACCATGCTGAATAATGTTTCTGGCTCTACAGGGCTCATTTTTCACCAACAGATCACAACCATGGCAAAGTATTTGTACGTTCTGAATTTATATTCTACAATAACCTCACAATAACTTGGTGTTCATGAAGTACACGTGTCCTATTGCTAAGCTACCGTACATATTCAAACGCACGTTTGTGCGTCAAGAGGGGCCCGCCATTTTTAAATAACAATTCGAAATTAGTTCCATTTCTTGACGAGAGGTGGCACCATTGAAGTGGCGACCTTCTAAAATAGATTTCCACGGCTTTAACTTTAACTATTAAGCAATGAATTTGGATTAATATGTCTGTTAAGTTGAGTTATGTTGTATTGTGAGGGAGAGACATCAATCTCATGTAGGAGTAGTCTATATTATTCAGCCATCTTGTACACTGGTGCCCATGCCTCCCAGTGTACATCAAAGTATAGATTCATGATAGTACATAAGGGAATAGGTATACAACAATGCCCACAAAGCCTACATATCTGCTTCCATCGGTTTAACAAATCGGGAACGTATTAATTTAATAGGCAAAGTGATAAGCCCTGTTCACACGGGCAATGTAAATCGATTCGTAGAAAGCGACTTGTATAGTTCGCCTCACATTTGCCGTGTGAACGGACCTCTGAGGCGGATTAGGGCTGATTCGACTCACGTGATGCGCATCGTGTAGACCACCTCAGCGAGGTAGTCTACGAGAATCGATTCCTGTGATGCGGATAATTTTGCCCGTGTGGACGCAACCAATTCGCCTCACCTGATCCGATTTGTGTGATGCGCCTCACATTTTTCCCGTGTGAACAGGGCTTTAGACACACGTGTCCTCTAACTCAGGTACAGCAAGTATGTGCACGACATTTAACAAACATAATACTAGTAGACCCTACTACATTAATAATGAAAAGTCGATGTTTTGTGTTTCAGCCATATTTATTTATTTTTATGCGATAAATATATATAAGGTTGGTCGAAATAATTGATCTTACTTCAGTTTAAAGTAATTTGATTATAAATGGCTAACTTTGGAGATACCTTTACTTTTACTTTTATTTTTCTATTTATTATTTCTATGGTAAACGCAATCTATCTGTGTTATTTTTAAATGGGGAAAGCACCTCATAAGTATTGTATTTCTGCTTTCTCCTTTTTCATGTGAAAAAAATTACTGATATAAATGTTTCATCTGAAAATATACCAAATTAAATGTAGAGTGTATGTCGAAATGCTGAACAGCCCACAGCAATAACATTTTAGTGACCTCGTATCCCCTGCAACAACAACTGCTTATTAAGTGCATTAGTATCTAAGTTGTATATATATATACGATCAAGCCTAGGTAAATGTGATACTTTCAACGGACTGTATTTAGAGCTTCTTCGATTTTTCTTTCTGAAAAGAAAATACGCCCATTTCAGTGCAATCGATTTTCTTGTGGCGCACTGAATGGCAAACGTGTAAAATAATAATTCAACAATCCCTAAACTAATAGTTTTTAAACATTTGTTTTACACATGGAATATTGGACTCATTAAAATAGAATTATATTGTTATACATTTATTGATTAATCAGGGTAAATTTCAGGCACGTACAATTGGTCTTCCTAATTTTACTGCTAGCATTGCTGAGCATCAGGCCAGGTAGCAGCGAATACTAATATATTGAGGTCATTGCATGGTTTGACTCAACCAGAATTGTCCTAATTTATTTAATCTAATTTCAGTAGTTCAGTGGGGAATCAGAGAACCCAACCTTTATACTAAAGGCGGGTAGGGTGTTAACTTGCAAAATTAATATATGTCACACTGAAATGCTGCACATAGGCTTTGCCAACCATTCTTTAAGCTTAAAACATGATAGAAGAGCACCAAGTATTTAATGAATGCACTAATATCCAACTTGGATATGTGTGACCAAATCTAGGTATGCCGGCATGCTTTGATTTCGAAAAGTTGATGTTTTCATCGGATTGTGTGAATTGAACTGATTGGAGGGTTTACACAGTCACACATGACGACTTAAGGTTACAACAAAACTGCCACACTAAATGGACACCACCAATTGTGGTCCCATATGGGAGAAGAACAATTTGTCAGGGGTGTTGTGTTGTGGTCATTAATGGGGAGGTGGGGAATGTTGAGGCTTGAACGATGGTTGCACAAAACGGAAAACACAAAGGGCCGGCAGAGAGTAGGCCTTACCTCCCAAATCAGATTATACATGTATCTTCGGCACTGGGAATACAGCCATTAATGGTTATACTGTTATTGCAATTTCTATTGTTAAGAAAACAGTACTATGTTTGTGGAATAATGTATGGAAATTGTGAATAAAAAATGTCTAAATGTCTCAAATGTCTGCAACAGACGTGACGTGACGTGACGTGCATCTAAACACGTCGCCTGCTCGTCGTGCGTATTGCCGCGGTACGTCGTGCATATTGCCGCGGGACATCGTGCATATGGCCGCGGCACGTCGTGCACATTGCCGCGTTACATCGTGCGTATTGCCGCGCTACGTCGTGCATATTGCCGCGTAACGTCGTGCATATTGCCGCGTTACGTCGTGCATATTGCCGCGGGACATCGTGCGTATTGCCTGCACGTCGGACGCTCATCCGGTTAAAGTGGAGGCTGCATGTCGTCTGATCGCAATTATTAACAGAAACAACACTTCATGTTTACATCATTTACTCTCACGTGTCGACATTTCCGATATGCAGGTATGTGTACTGCCCCGTTTAATGGAGATTATTTTGTTGACAAGTTGCGTATTGGCTGGAAAGCGAGCACTGCTTGTCAGTTTGTGCCGCTGTACTGTGATCATGTTACATATTTACTACTACAAAGTACTAGTATAAAGTATAGTACTAGTATTAGACTATTCAGTACTGTAGTAGTAGTACTGCTAGTACATTTCTACTGTCTACTAGTAGGCTACTTTGATCATGTTACATATTTACTACGACAAAGTACTACTACTACTTACTAGTATAGTAGTATTAGCATAATTAGTACTGTAGTAGTAGTACTACCAGTACAGTACTACTGTCTACTAGTACTGTGATCATGTTACATATACTACTACAAAGTACTGGTATAGTAGTACTTAGATAAAAGATTCACCCGTTGTAGTACACGGGTGAAGACCAGCCTTATATAAATACGGGCGAAAATAGCGTTAGTATGGAAGTGAGGCTCCAGTGTGGAAGTGAGGCTCCAGTATGTGGCTCCAGTATCAAATGGATACTTCTATAGGCACAGAGTTGGTGAAATGGGAGAGAATGCAAAAAGACAAGATGGCGGCCGCAGAACGCCGTCGATTTCACTTTTAAATCTTATTAAACTAGATATTATATTATATTTTTCAACTCAAAAGTAGCGGGTAAATAATAAAACATATGTAAAGAATAATTGTTGCTTGTTAGTTTGTTAAATTAGGCTCTCAATTCTTTGACCCGTTTTTTCGCCAGCTTTTACATAGGGCTGGTATGCACCCCTCCTGTGGCTACTGCAGCAGTACGGGGTGAATCTTGTATCTAAGTAGTACTAAACTAATTAGTACTGTAGTAGTAGTACTACCAGTACAATACTACTGTCTACTAGTACTGTGATCATGTTACATATTTACTACTAGTATAGTAGTACTAGTACTGTAGTAGTAGTCATCATCATCATGCTGTCGGTTGCGATGCGAGAAAGACTGCTTTCATTACTTGACTGCCGCTCTCCATTTAGCTCTGCTGTGAGAGTGATGTCCATGAGTCGGTCTTAATGTCTCAGCTTCAGGTTTCTCTTGATGGTATCCTTGAATTGGAGACGAGGGTGCCCTCTCTTTCTGTAACCAGAACACAGTTGAGAATAGAGTAGTTACTAGTAGTAGTGCTACCAGTACTGTGATCATGTTACATAGTTACTACTAGTAGTAGTACTAGTACTGTAGTAGTAGCAGTACTACCAGTACTACTACTACTGTGATCATGTTACATAGTTAGCCTACTACTAGTACTGTTGTAGTAGTAACAGTCCTCCCAGTACTACTAGTACTCTGATCATGTTACCCAGTACTACTAGTACTCTGATCATACGCAGGGGAAATTTCAATCGCGGACAATTGGTCTTCTTCATTCCACTGCTCCTTGCCCCATCCTAATAATGCCGAGCGCCTGGCTAGGAAGCAACAAGTATCAATTTTTAAGTCATTGGTTTGACTTGACCAGGGTTCAAACCCACGACCCGACAGTCTACCAACACGGTAGACGGACGCTCTAACTCATTCTGCCATCCTGTCTGGTTGCAAGTATTATGATTAACAAAGTCAAGTATTATGATTAACAAAGTCAAGTATTATGATTAACAAAATCAAGTATTATGATTAACAAAATCAAGTATTATGATTAACAAAATAAAGTATTATGATTAACAAAATCAAATGATTAGATGCAACTCCAAATAACCACATGCAACAAAATGTAAAGATTGGAGTTAAACACATCTGATCATATTTAAATAATTTGGAGCTGTCAAACATAAATTTCCCTACAAAATGTCAGCCACTAATAATTGTCAACCAATTTAAACCTAGGAGAAACCTTTTCTATCAAAATAACGACATTCTGTGATTTTCGCGGAACACAATTACCTGAAGTGTCAGATCAGAGTTGGGTATCAGACACAGTTGAACCCACACATACATTAGTTAACCTTATTAACCCTAGGGGATGCCCCCCCCCCCCTCCCCCCTCCCTCACTCAGACATTCACTCACTGGCATTGAATCTTAGCTATCGTTGGTTGTTGGAATTTTACGTCCTGGCAACATCATATCAGGACGGGTACTGACATTACAACTTTATAGTGCTGCCCCATTGGGAGACCAGGCTTCCAGCCCATGACCCGATATTCAACTCAGTCACATTGTCCTGACACTGAGCTAATGGGCCTGTCACATTACGGCGTATGGCGGAAGCGTATGCTGGCGTATCGGCTTGCATCACATACGCCGTCATATGCCATCATACGCTTCGCATATGCTTCGCATACGCTGCGCATACGTCGTATACACCCGGCATATCCCTCATACGCCGTCATACTCGCGTCCGTCCTAAAAATTGTTGGGCATGCTAAAAAATGTCAGCGTATGGCGACGTAAGGCTCATAAGCTCCTCATACGCTATGCATACGCTAAGCGTACGTGGTCATACGTTGCGCATATGCTATACATACGCCTTCTTGCGTTACGCATACGCTAAAACCGCTCCTTTCGGCGTATCTATAGCGTATGTAGCATACGCCTGGCGTGCATGTAACGTATTTGAGCGTATTCGTAGCGTATTCTCAGTGTGTACAAAGCGTATATTCAGCATATGCCCGGCATATGCTCTCGGTATATAAAGGCGCCGCAAGGGAGGGAGAGCGCGATGGAGGGACCGGGCGTATGCGTAGCGTATGATGGCGTATGCGGCGAAAACTGATACATACTCACACGCTACTCATACGCTACTCACACACTACGCATATGCTCATATCTGTGCACAAAGGTCACCATACGTCGTCCCGCAACGGTTTT
The DNA here is from genome assembly GCA_030323885.1 of Branchipolynoe longqiensis. NCBI lineage: Eukaryota > Metazoa > Annelida > Polychaeta > Phyllodocida > Polynoidae > Branchipolynoe > Branchipolynoe longqiensis. The sequence continues at coordinate 683,653 of CM059202.1, forward strand.
CAAATTTTATCGGTACGTTTTATATACGCCGCCGCCATACGCCGTAATGTGACAGGCCCATTACCAGCCCAATCCCATTACCAGCCCAGGCCCATTACCAGCCCTTGCCCATACCTATTAATACTGAGAGCCAAGCTAGGAAGTGACACTTATTAATTTAATAAGTCACTGGTTTGACTCGACCGGGAATCGAACTCTAGATCTCCGACATGGGAGGCCGACGCTCTACCGATTTGGCGACCGCGTCCGGTATCTTAGCTAGATGCATGTTAGACTTAGAGTCCCCTATTTGTCTAATTATGAGTCTGAATTATTCAAATAATCAGAATGATTTAACTTTGATTGTAGGTCAAGTTAGTGGTCTCGTCCATGAACCTGCTTCTTACGCAGTTTGTTCTCATCGCCAACCTGCAAATTGCTATCGGAACAGGTGAGGCTGGCACTTATGTCATCAACATTCAAACGTTTAATATGCAGGGAACATTTTGTTCGGTATCGTGTCATGAATCATGATACAAGTTATATAGATCGCTATGCAATGGGTAAAGTCATGAACGATATATAAACTAAAATAAGATAATTCTTTGCACACAAAAAGAAGTGTTTATATCTTACTTACCGTAAAAGAAATTGTTACACAAAATGAGCAATTGCAAATCAATTTCCAAATGTAGTATATGTGTGTATGTTCTCGTGGGTAAACAATATAATATCGCGGCCCTCAGGTTCGAGTCCGAGAGCAACGGACCGAGATGACATCATTGTATCCAACATGCTAAAGCGAGAGCTAATAATAAACAGTTGTGAATCAGTACTCGTGGTGTTGACGCGTCTCTTCCTTTACATGGTGTCAGATATAGACAAACCCTGACCACATGGTGCTCACCGGTTTGAAACCGCCTGCTCCTTTGAGTCCAGAAGGAAATCTAGCACTCAACTGGCATTCAGGGCTGCAAGCATGCTAACAGGTGTCGGTATCAAGGCCTCTCCTCATCGAACTCTCAACTCTAGCAAAGGAGTAATCCAGACTAGAGATCTTGATGATATTGATGAGGATGAGATAGCACATGAGCTCAAGTCTCAAGGAGTGTTAAATGTACGAAGAATAGTTATAAAGAGGGATAACAAGTCCATAAAAACAGAGACATATATCCTCATGTTTGGCAAGCCTTTTCCGCCCAGAATTTGAAAATTGGATACCTTAGTGTGAATGTGGATGTCTTCATCCCAAACCCACTTCGGTGCTTCCAATTCCAGAAGTTTGGTCATGGCAAGGATAGATGCAAAAATGAAATCATCTGTCTTAAGTGCGGTCAGAAAGGTCACGACAACACCAGTTGTCAAAACCAGGCAAAATGTTCCAATTGCCTGGGTGACCATATGGCCATATCTAAAGACTGTCCTCTCTGGAAAAAAGAAAAGCTCATTCAGCAGATAAAAACTGAAAAGCGACTAAGCTACCCAGAAGCTTGAAAGCTGCCTGAGGCGAATACTCCCTCGCCAACCACCAAGAGCTATGCTGCGGCGGCCAAAGTCTCCAACAGGACAATTGAATGCCAGACTGAACTAACATGGTTGACTGGGGGGAAGCCCACTACCTTCACCCCAGTCCCGAATCCGACTCCGGTTTCAACTCCAAAAAATAAGAATAGTAATAATAGTATTGCCGTGTAGATGCTGGCCGAGCCGGCGATGCCCAAAAAGAAAAAGATTAATCTGTCGGACCGAGTTCCGAAGCGATCTTTGACTCCTACGGACAAAACATCCAGGGGGTCATCGATCTCCAAAAATTTAACCTCAAATCGATATCAGGCGCAACATTGAAGAGTTGTCTCTGCTTTGTTGCAACCTCAATCCACTTGCTGTTTGCCTACAAGAGACTTACATAAAAGCTTCTGAGAGTTGTAGTCTTAAAGGCTACACCATTTATAACAAGCTCACACCAGATGGAGACCGACAACTCCGAAGCGTCTGATGCCTCCATGGTTGGACGACGGCTGCAGGAGGGCTATTAAGGAACGTAAGAAAGCTCAGCGTAAATTCCACAGAAAACCGACTGCTGAAAATCTGGCGCTCTTTAGAATTCTGCACGCTCGCGCTTGCAGAACAATCAAAGAAGCGCGGATTTGTTTCTAGCATCACCATGCCCCAGCCATTGGGAAAAGTGTGGACAATGTGTGGACAATGATCAGGAGAATGAAATGAAGCGGAGGTGATTCTTCTGTAGTCCAGCACTTGAAACACGACGGCGCCATTACGGCAAAAGTAATAACGATTCCCAAACCTGGTAAAGACCAGAGTGAAGCCAACAACTATTGTCCCATAGCCCTCACAAGCTGCATCTGTAAAACCATGGAGCGTATGGTAAACAACTGTCTCGTCTGGCTACTAGAGCCAGGACACCACCTGTCCAACGTCCAATGTGGCTTCAGATGGGGCCCCAGCACCCTCGACCATTTGGTTCGCATGGAGACCTTCATAAGAGATGCTTTCCTTAAGAAGGAGCAGGTTGTGGCTGTCTGGGTTCGATCCCGCTAACGACCACACCTCCTGCCGGAATTCTTGTGAACTAACTCTCGCACAGGAGACTCGTGACGTCACACCCGGTCATCGACAGCCTGCCAGATCTGGCTTTCATCACTACACCTCCAGCAGGCGGACCGTCAAAACTACCAGCTTTACTCGGCTCCTCTTTAGACACTTCAAGACACCTCAGCCCCTGGGCTTGTTCTCGACATTGAAGATGCCTCGTACCACCAAGCGTAAACGTCGTGCCGCCGACACCAACACGGCCGCCTCTCACGACGCCCCGGAAGCCGCCCACGCCTCCAGGGACGGCCGCGGTCTGTGGCCCACCGGTTCCCAGCAGCCGACTCCAGCACAGACAGACACCGCCCATGCAGACACCTCGGACGCCGCCCGTGAGCTCTCCCTCCTCCAGCAGTCTCTGGCCGACACATTAGCCCAGCAAACCATGCTCCATGCTGGAGCGGTTGTCGGCCATGGAGACTAACATGAAGAAAAGGAGACGCTCCCTTAGTCGGGAATCCTCATTCGCCTCATCATGTTCTTCGTCTAGCCGTCGCCACACAGCCTCTCATCACAAGGAGCGGCCAAGCCGAGAAAAATCCTCCTCCCCAGAGCCGAGCCGATCATGGCGCCCAAACACCACATCATGTAACAAACAGCAAGTCGCACGGAGGCTGCGAAGAAAAAGACGATCCGCCACACACGCCAATCACCTACCGGCCAACCCTCCTACACATCTGGCCGACAGCAGTGGCCGATGCATGGAGCAACAAGCAGTACCTTGACATATACAACAAGGTACCGGCCACCAGACTCCCCAACCATATAGCAGCACGGATACCTGTACCATCCGCCCTCACCATCACAGCATGGCACACACTCCTCGAAGAGTTTTTTTGTTTGTTTGTTTTTTTTCTTCTTGAAGATTTATACTGGCTATCATGGATAAGTCTGACTAGACTTGTTTTCACCATTAGACAGTTTGTCGATAGAAAGCCCAAGCCTACACTTTTACCGACCCAAGGGATTTTTAACCTCCCACACAACATAGACATGGTATGAGAGCAACTGGCCTTTGATGACGCTGTAAGTTATACACAGCGGTGGAAATCCAAATTGGCAGAGGTGGGGGCACAGGGAATCGAACCACCGACCTTCAGATTAGGAGTCCGACCTAGAAAAAAGTCAGACACTCTAACCACTACGCCACAGAGAACACAGAGTACCACGACGGCCAACTGGTCGACTTCTTGGAGTACGGATGGCCGGCTGACTACACAGCCGACGACCCACCCGTACCCGCCAGTACCAACCACACCGAAGACCCCGACCACCTCCGCTGGATACAACAATATGTACGGAAGGAAGTCGAGCATGGCGCACTCCTCGGCCCGTTAACCAAGACTCCGTTCACCCCCTGGGCCCAGACCAGCCCCATGATGACCCCCCAAAGGAAAACACCGACGAGAGGCGGGTCATCGCGGACCTGAGCTATCCCAGGGGAGCCAGCGTCAACCCTGACATCAGGAAGGGCCACTTCCAGGGAAGTCACAGCCGGACCATCAACACCACCAGCTTTACTCGGCCGCCCACCCATCCCTACAAACGGACAAACACAGACAATACAAGTGATAGGGTTGAGAGCCTGAATTGACGAACATTTGACCTTTGAACTTTTGACCTTGTGAACATTACTATTATACCCGAGTACTACTTGAATAAAGTCCATGTCTGATTGTCAAATAAGCTGCTTGTTCGTGTCGTAAATTACATGTAAATATGTGTGTGAAAGGGCGAGCCTGTGGGCGAGCTCAAGCATGCGCAGACCTAGGTACAGTGACATGCACTTCTTTGCGGGTCACTCCTTGGGCCTGCAAACTTTTGTCATAAGTGCTGAGAAAGGACTAGTTCTTCCTTCCGCCACTAGGTGGTGCCTGCTAGCATGTCTAGCCGCCTGCCTGTGAGGGTGGACGTTCGAGCCCTGCGCTCGAGCACGTGGGACGGACCTCAGGGATCCTCTGATGTTAATTTGCATTTATTTATTTACTTATTTATAGATTTGTTTCTAATTGTCCTGTTCTAAATTTAATATCTAATTATATATGTGATTTCAGAGAGCTATGTGAATTATTTTGGATAGTGTTTAATAAACCATCAATTCCATGTAATCTACTGGTCACTTGCCTCCTTTCTCCACCCGAACCGCCTCATTTATAATCATTGGATTATTTACCGTATGAACAGTTAAATATGCATATAATTGGGTCGTTAGCTGAAACTGGATACCACATATTTGGTATCCATGTTACGTAGGACATAATACCTTCTTTCTTTTTTTAATAATAAGTCAAATAATTATTGTTGTCTTTTGTTATTAAGTATGTTAGTGTCGTAGGGATGATGAAAATGGGAAATATTGCGCCTAGAGCGGGACTCGAACCCACATCTCTTTGCATTCCGGGCCAGTGTGCTAACCATTACACCACCTAGGCTTTCCCTGATATAACCACACTCCCCATGCCTACCTGTCTATGTGGTTACTTGCCTGAGAGGTCAGTGCAGACCACTACACTAGTAATATGTATTTAATCTATTCCACAAAACGTATCAAAAATATGTTTATATGATTTTGTGCTAAAGTGAAAATGTGAAATTTTACACTGTTACACTAAAATTTACACAAACTCGTTATATTTTCAACTTTGTTTCATCTTTTTTCTTGTAAGACATCAATTGGTTTGCTTAACTATTTTCAAAGAAATCTAGTTTGAATGTATTGGATATGTTAAAAATGATGTCATGGATGTCTCTTTAATCTTCATGTTACGTAGGACATTTTAATGGGGACCAGACGGAGTGGCCGAATGAGTTGAGCGTCCGTCTCTTGTTTTGGGAGATCGGGGTATCCGAACCCATGGGTTTGTGGGTTCGAAACCTCGTCGAGTCAAACCAATAACTTACAAATTTATACTTGTCCCTTCCTAGCCTGGTGCTCGGCATTATTAGGATAGGGCAAGGACTGGTTGGCTTAGTATCAGGATAATGTGACTGAGTGGGATATGAGGTCATGATGCTGGTGGCCCCGTCTCCCAGTGGGGCAGCACTATAAAGTCACCATGAGTGCGCACTGTCATTAGTCAGTACCCGTACTGATATGACGTTAGATGTTGCTAGGACGTAAAACAACAAACACATTTTAATGGGTTGTTTAATTTGTGTAACATAAAAATCAAAAAGTCAAATAGTATTTGTTCGACTCTGAACATGTAAATCTGAATATGGATCGTGCTATTATTTACAATGCTTTCTGCTATTAGCTGCAATGTTTTAACTTTTCACTTCCATGTCACAAAAGTGATACCCAGAGAACGACCCAATAAACCCTCCAGTTAAGCTGGAAAGTACCCGACTAGAGTGGTTCCAGATTCTGCCGATAGATGTCACTAGCTTAACTGGTGGGGTTTAATACATTTGAAGAGAGCGGCGGTGAAACCCAGAAGAAAAATACAATATAGTTGTCTTTTATATATATATATATTACAAGGATAAGAGCTTGATACCTGTTGCGATATGAATATCTGAATATAATCAAGCATTTTGTCATTTTTCCAAGCATTCTTTACGGAGATATAGCATGTAAAATCATAGGCAGTCAGGGAAACGACCCAACTAGAGTGGTTCCAAATTCTGCCGATAGATCAATTCAATTCAATTCTTTTATTTTAACTCTCTGCAAGGTATGTTTACAACAAACTGAGGTGATACAATAAATGCATACAAATTCCTTACAGACAGAAAGGATCTCAGAAAAGCGATGCTTATCTAGCTGGTCTCCATGATGTGAATGAACAAGTGATGACAATAACAAATTATTAAACTTAAGCTACATTTTTAACTAATGATTATGATGAGATACTGATGCGTCTCTTCACAGTTAGTAAAAAACAAAGTAATGATAGGAATATTATATGGATATTGTGTCATGGATTCATGTACTTACATGCAGTATCAGTAGTTATTTTGCATGTATGTTAATAGGGGTAAATCTTATGTTCTTTGCCATAGCCACTTGATATTTTAAATTATGCGACTAGTTAATAACAACTATATCCTATTATATATATTCTTTACTGGTAATCGATTTAGTATGCATTGAGATAGCTTATCTTTAGTTTTTTACAGAAGTTTTTCAAAGTTTTAAGGTTTCTAATCTCTACTGGTATTGAGTTCCAGATATTGGTTTCTTGGTTTTCAGTTGTTATTTTGCCATATTTGTTTCTCGTGTGTTTGTGATGTATGTTATTTATCTGTTGTGTGTTATGGGAATGGACCTGATTGTTTTCTTTGAAGAGATTATCAAATATTTCAGGGAGGAGGCCATTCTTTTGCTTGTAAACAAATTTTGCAATCTATATTTTATAAATGTCAGTTACCATAAGTAAGTCCAGTTCTTTATGAAGTGATAGATGTCACTAGCTTCACTGGCGGGGTCTATTATTCATCTTTCATCTTTCATCTAGAGAATGTTGCTAAAGGGAAACCCACCTACCAAGCTCTGAAGGCGGGCAATGTTCAAGGTGCCTCAGGCCTGGCAGTTGACGGCATTATCTCGCAGATCGGTAGTGAGGGTTCGTGTGCCTTTCCGGGGGACAACAACAATGACGAAACCTGGTGGAGAGTGGACCTCTCTAATAACAGCACCTACGATGTATACATCCTGCAAAGTATCCAGATATACTTCCAAACTGACTGCTGTTCCGGTACGTAGACACTCAATTTGTGATGTTAATTCTTAAGGCCCAGTCAGACCTTACCGGACTGAGTACCGGACACCACCGGACAAAGAATTGTCTAGTCCGTTGGTGTCCGGTGTAAAAATGTACTGAAATGTACCGGATGAAACGAATGCTAAATGGACAAGGAACGTACATTAACAAATAGCCACCAGACGATAACCGGTCGAAAACTGAATGTCAAACGAACGTAATGGATTGTTCACGGACGCGCAGAAAACATACTGACCGAATTCCCGCAATTAAAAAAAAACAACAAAAAAACCCACCAACAATGGACTTGGCAGGAAACAAACCGGAGATGTAACGGATGCGTACCGGACATAAAACGGGCTTAAGCCGGACACCAACCATACACTTCAGTCCGGTGGTGTCCGGTACAAGTTTTGTGTATGTTCAAAACTTGTACCGGACACCTCCGGACACCACCGGACAGATAACGGACACGCCAGATGCCAGCTGTATATAAACCGTACATTGCCATATTTCACCGGACAGTGTCCGGTTTCTGTCCGGTTCTTCAATCCGGTGAGGTCTGACTGGGGTTTAATTCACAGTTGTTCACTTTGTCATGTTTACTTCATCTGTTACGGTTGATAGATATTCTCGATGCTCTTCTACCGACGATGTATCTTTCTTTGCTGCTGCTGGTCCTAAAAAGGGGGAATCGGGGGTAAAAACTTAAACACGTCACAGCTTATCCTAGTTAGGCTTGTTGTGTTCCACATATATCCTATTTTAAGGCACAATTAAAAGAAAAGCAGTTTGTGCCTCGACTGCAAGTCAGGGAGGCTTTGAACACGAAAGTGGAGAACGTTACGCATGATTCGGTGTGACAAAAAGCCGCCTAGTGTCAGATTTAGAACAAGACCCTTTTTTTTCATAGTACGGTTTTGAACTGCACTCACTAGGAGGAACTAAGTGCAATTTTATGAGGGTCCGTCCATTTGAGAGTAGAACAGAGGACTTATAAAATTGTGACACTGAAACATGCGTTACATGGAAAGGAAAAGTGGTTCCTTCATGATGAAACAAGCACCACAGATGATGAAAAAGTATTTATGCTTATTAGTTTTTGATGCTGTGGACATATTTCAAAGTAATCTAGGAAAACTTCCCGAAATGTTCTTGGAATTGTAACACACGTTTCATGTAACATGCAATGCATGTTTCATGTGACACTCAATAATGACTTAGGTTAGACACTGCTAATAGCATGCACAAAATGTATTTGTTCAGGGCATTATTTGTACACATTACATGTATGCAAATATTTCTTTTGAGTGTTATAAGTTTTCGGGCGATTATTTTTGGACGAATCCGTTGGATTTCCCCCCAAACATAATACAACATTATATTAAATACTGGAGGAAAACTTAAGATTTTGGTTGCACAAATGGCCATTATTCAGGTACTATTGATCCTTAAAATGCCTCGCCTTACACGCGTAGGCTTTTTATTTCTGCCTTGGTACAAACACTGAAACGTACATGCGATAGCTTATAGGATTATGATGTATTGTACAATAGAATATCCTTTGGCTATTCATTAATTTTAGAGCGTAACTGGAAATTCTCTGTGTGGAATGTTTTTGCAAAATTTTAAATCACTGCTGACCTACATATAATACTAGTCTCATAATTGATGCTTCGCAGTTCTATATTTATATTGCAGGTGAAAGAATCCCCCAAACTGAGATTTATGTCAGCGATAAAGTAGGCGTCGACCATAAGCAGGTATTGTGTGCAACTGTGAAGACGAAAGCCACAAACCAGACATTGACATGTGAACCAGGGTTCCCTATCAGACAAGTACTGATCAGCAACAAACTACAGACGTCAATGGGGCTCTGTGAAGTCATCATCACTGGCTACTCATATTTCCGTAAGATTACCTTTCCGTCTAGCGAATGTATTATCATTTTCATAATTCTACTTTTCAAACTTATCGCTTACTTTATTTGAGTTGAAAGCATTCACTGATGTTCGGAGATCTAATATGTCGTTGTCATGTAACATGACAAACTATGCTGCCACCATATTGGTTATTGTATTTCGTCTTTAAGGGTCTGTATCTATACACTAGTAGTGAATGTAGTGTATAGATACACACCCTGATATAGGTGAAGTTATAGTGTAGTCTCCCACATTCACTACCAGTGTATAGATACACACCCCGATATAGGTGAAGTTCTAGTGTAGTCTCCCACATTCACTACCAGTGTATAGATACACACCCCGATATAGGTGAAGTTCTGGTGTAGTCTCCTACATTCACTACCAGTGTATAGATACACACCCCGATATAGGTGAAGTTCTAGTGTAGTCTCCTACATTCACTACCAGTGTATAGATACACACCCCGATATAGGTGAAGTTCTAGTGTAGTCTCCCACATTCACTACCAGTGTATAGATACACACCCCGATATAGGTGAAGTTCTAGTGTAGTCTCCCACATTCACTACCAGTGTATAGATACACACCCTGATATAGGTGAAGTTCTAGTGTAGTCTCCCACATTCACTACTAGTGTATAGATACACACCCTGATATAGGTGAAGTTCTAGTGTAGTCTCCCACATTCACTACTAGTGTATAGATACACACCCTGATATAGGTGAAGTTCTAGTGTAGTCTCCCACATTCACTACTAGTGTATAGATACACACCCTGATATAGGTGAAGTTCTAGTGTAGTCTCCCACATTCACTACTAGTGTATAGATACACACCCTGATATAGGTGAAGTTCTAGTGTAGTCTCCCACATTCACTACTAGTGTATAGATACACACCCTGATATAGGTGAAGTTCTAGTGTAGTCTCCCACATTCACTACTAGTGTATAGATACACACCCTGATATAGGTGAAGTTCTAGTGTAGTCTCCCACATTCACTACTAGTGTATAGATACACACACAGATATAGGTGAAGTTCTGGTGTAGTCTCCCACATTCACTACATCAGGGTATAGATACACACCCCGATATAGGTCAAGTTATAGTGTAGTCTCCCACATTCACTAGCAGTGTATAGATACACACCCTGATATAGGTGAAGTTCTAGTGTCGTCTCCCACATTCACTACTAATGTATAGATACACACCCACATATAGGTCAAGTTATAGTGTAGTCTCCCACATCCACTACATCAGTGTATAGATACACACCCCGATATAGGTCAAGTTATAGTGTAGTCTCCCACATTCACTACCAGTGTATAGATACACACCCTGATATAGGTGAAGTTCTAGTGTAGTCTCCCACATTCACTACTAGTGTATAGATACACACCCCGATATAGGTGAAGTTCTAGTGTAGTCTCCTACATTCACTACTAGTGTATAGATACACACCCTGATATAGGTCAAGTTATAGTGTAGTCTCCCACATTCACTACCAGTGTATAGATACACACCCCGATATAGGTGAAGTTCTAGTGTAGTCTCCTACATTCACTACTACTGTATAGATACACACCCTGATATAGGTGAAGTTCTAGTGTAGTCTCCTACATTCACTACTAGTGTATAGATACACACACAGATATAGGTGAAGTTCTGGTGTAGTCTCCCACATTCACTACATCAGGGTATAGATACACACCCCGATATAGGTCAAGTTATAGTGTAGTCTCCCACATTCACTAGCAGTGTATAGATACACACCCTGATATAGGTGAAGTTCTAGTGTCGTCTCCCACATTCACTACTAATGTATAGATACACACCCAGATATAGGTCAAGTTATAGTGTAGTCTCCCACATCCACTACATCAGTGTATAGATACACACCCCGATATAGGTCAAGTTATAGTGTAGTCTCCCACATTCACTACCAGTGTATAGATACACACCCTGATATAGGTGAAGTTCTAGTGTAGTCTCCCACATTCACTACCAGTGTATAGATACACACCCCGATATAGGTGAAGTTCTAGTGTAGTCTCCTACATTCACTACTAGTGTATAGATACACACCCCGATATAGGTCAAGTTCTAGTGTAGTCTCCTACATTCACCTGGTCACGTACACCGATCAGTAATAGAACATTTGCATTCCCCCCTTGCTGAGTATCGGAATATTTTACAAGTGTATAGACACACACTACATCAGTGTATAGATACACACCCCAATCGGTATCTATTATCAGTGGGGTGCTAGTTTAGTGCATTTATTTACTAACTTCTCTGGTAACTGCTATATTTTATCTAGTTATTATTTCTTTTCCACCGTTTTCATTTAACCTATTATAGCACTCCATGGGTTCTAGCTTCTTATATCTACAGGGAACTTCAAGCAGGACTTTAAAACCATCGAACTGTTAAAGAGCAGATCATCAGATTTTATTATCATTTGTAAAAACAGGTTTATTCACTCACAAGATGCTTCTGCCCTTCCTTTAGCGTGTGAACCTCTACAGTGGGGGGAGAGCTGCTGGTTGTATTGTAACTGTGAACACTCCTGCAATGACATCACTGGAGAGTGCGAGAGTGAGTATGCTTATAGTTTCTCTGAAATCATGCCTTACTCATGGAATGAAATGGTATATTGTGTGCATCGCTATGAGCCACTGGAGTGGTTAGAGTGTCTGACTTTTTTCTAGGTCGGACTCCTAATCTGAAGGTCGGTGGTTCGATTCCCCATGACTCCGCCTCTGCCAATTTGGATTTCCACCGCTGTGTATAACTTACAGCGTCATCAAAGGCCATTTGCTCTCATACCATGTCTATGTGGTGTGGGAGGTTAAAAATCCCTTGGGTCGGTAAAAGTGTAGACTCAGGCTTTCTATCGACAAACTGTCTAATGGTGAAAACAAGTCTATTCAGACTTATCCATGATAGGCAGTATAAATCTTCAAGAAAAGAAGAAAAGCCACCTGTGATTTTAAAACTGCATTCTCCGATGATGCATCCCATTTTCAAAATGAAAACACTCACCTAAATTTGAATCTACATATTTAACTTAGATACCGGTGTACTTATTAACATTTATTGCCACATAGAAGGTCATGCCGAGTCAATTTAATAGACATGTTACTGCATAACGCCTATGGTGTCAGAGTTTTGGTATGCTTGCCGACATTAATTTGGCATGTTTGCACTTAAAATATATCAAAAGTTGATTGATAACATTGTGACACTCCATACCAACATCTTGTAAAGTCCGTGGCTGGAATCTGTGGTTGTGTAGGCAGGCTATGGTGAAATCAATACAGGCAAAAAGAGAAAGGAAGAGTATAAGGAGTGAAAGAAGAGAGAGAGCCAAGCCCTCGGGTTTATTATCTATATGGTACATGGATCCAGCATAGTATATCACCTGACCTCATTCTCCCAATGAGAATCAAGCATCTACAGCTCTACCAATGAGAAACACGCATTTCCGGTCCCCATGGTTACAGTAATCTGCCCACCACCACCAAGCGGTGTGGCTCCCTTGGCCACCACCTGCCTTGAGCTGAGTGTGTGGTGATCCAGACTAGCAGAGGGGGGAGGGGGTAGTGGGTAGGGCTCTGAGTGCCCCTTACACACTATCTTACTAGCACCACAATGTCTATTTACCAATGAATCAACCACCACCAGCAAGTAGATATACACATCTATGCACCTGGCCCTATATACCTTTTTCATAACTAGAACATTTGCATTCCCCCACCAATGCATCATTATCGGAATATTTTACAATCTTATTCAGAAAAAGTAATTTGGTTTTGGAAATTGGGGACCAGACGCGATGGCTGAATGAGTTGAGCATCCGCCTCTCGTTCTGGTAGGTCGTGGGTTCGAACCCTGTCCGAGTCAAATCAGTGACTTAGAAATTGATACTTGTCGCGACATAGCCTGGCGCTCACTATTACTAGGAGAGGGCAAGGTGCAGTGGAACAAAGACCCTATAACACTAAGACAGCTCACTCCCTATCTCTCCCATGGTAATGTAAATTTCGCAGTGCCACCTTGTGGTGGGTTTGGTCAGCCGGCTGCTGGTTGGTGTTTCACATGTAAACACATACAATTATAGTATACATCAGATAGGTAAATATGAATACACATCAATATGAAATTGCTATGAACAAATACGCATCATCATCAGCATCATCATCAGCATCGCCATCATCACACATCTTTCCCATTCATATATATACATTTATACATATAAGATAGCACCTGTTTAACCAAAAGAACAGCCAGCGCACCAAGTGGTGGGTTTGATCATTTTGATTACACAGTACAGGCTGAGTGAGCCGTCTTAGTTTTATAGGGTCGTTGAGTGGAATGAGGAAGACCAATTGTCTGTGATTGAAATTTTCACCGTTTAAAGCTGCATAGTCCGATGAAATATCAAATTTTCAAAACCAATCCAATAATCTAGATTTGATTTGACATATCTAACTTAGTTACTGATGCACTTATTAAGCATTTGTTTCTGCGTAGAACGCAATACTGAGTCAATTTAACAGAACCCATTACTGTAGAAGTCTATGGCGTCAGAGTTTTGGCAAGCCTTCCAAAACTAATTTTCCATGTTTGCACTTAAAATTTCTCAAAAGTTAACCATTTAAGATAAAAGTAACTTTGAACTAATGTAAAGTAGATACTAGTGATCGATCTAATATATTTATTTCAGAAAAAATACAGAAATTCAAAACCATCGTACAATGCAACTTTAACAAACTGTTTAACAAACTAATGTACCAACAACAACAAGCAGCTTTGTTGAAAATCTGTTCAATGTGCCTCATCTGTTTTACTTGATAAGCGCTCGACTTGTTAAAGCCTCCACTTGTGTGTGATGCTCGTCGCTGTTTGCCCCAGATAACCTTGCCTACCACAAACGCGCCACTCAGAGCAGTGTGCTGACGATAAATGAAGCGCGTTACGCTGTGGACGGCAACATTCTGCACACATGCGCCATCACCAACAACCCGTCTGGTAAACCACCCTCATGGTGGTCTGTGGATCTAGCCGAACCTCGCACGAACCAGACATTCATCGTGAAGAGCGTCACCATGCACTTCCGAGTTGATTGCTGCCGTATGTACATGTACATTAACCATCTATGAGTTGATTGCTGCCCTATGCACATGTACATTAACCATCTATGAGTTGATTGCTGCTGTATGTACATGTACATTAACCATCTATGAGTTGATTGCTGCCCTATGTACATGTACATTAATCATCTATGAGTTGATTGCTGCCGTATGTACATGTACATTAATCATCTATGAGTTGATTGCTGCCCTATGTACACAACTGGTTCATCAAAGCCTGTGCTGTCCTGTCTGTGGGAAAGTGCATATAAAAGACCCCTTGCTGCTTATTGGAAAGAATAGCCTATGTGGCGCAGCGGGTTTCCTCCAAAGAAATGTGTCAGAATGACCATATGTTAGACATCCAATAGCCGTTGATAAAATCAATGTGCTCTAGAGGCGTCGTTAAATAAAACAAACTTTTTTTGCTGCATATAGCGAATTACCACTGATGCCTGGTTCTGTTTACCTGGCGCGGTGGCCGAATCGGTAGAGCGCGGGCCCCGCATGAGGAAGGTTGGGAGTTTGGTTCCCGGTCAAGTCAAACCAATGACTTTTATACTTGTCGCTTCCTAGCCAGGTACTCGGCATTATTAGGATAGGGCAAGGACTGGTTAGCTCAGTGTCGGGATATTATGACTGAATGGGATATCGGGTCATGGTGCAGGTGGCCTGACTTCCCAGTGGGGCAACACTATAAAGTCGCCATGAGTGCGCACTGTCACAATTCGGTACCCGTCCTGATATAACCTTAGCTGTTACTAGGATATAAAACTCCAACAACCAACCAACCTAACTGTCAATAACTTATTAATTAAAACCTAGGGATCTTTGGGCACACTGTTCATGCTCTTAGACAAACTGCTTGCCTAAGCATGTTCAAAACACTTGTGTGTTCCAGCCAGAAGAACTATCGCCAATAGGGTTTATCTCGGAAACAAACCAGGAACCAAAGACGGAATGCTATTCTGCGCAAGGACAATGTTAATAGTGCACGACCAGACACTGCACTGCGAAGTTCACGAGCCTGTAAGATTCGTGACAATCTGGCACGTGCTGGCCTTCAGCATAGGCCTGTGTGAGGTGATCGTCAATGGATACCTGTACACGCGTGAGGGTGCTTCATACAAGTATTGTGCATTATCTGTTTACCCCTTTCTGTTTCTGTTTACGTTCCTTCAAAGTCATTGTATGAGCAGCATTTTGAAGAAACCTGCATTTATTTAGTCTCTAAAGTATATTGTATTAATTGCTGGGTGATCTGACAGCCATGATGTATATCTGAAAGGTCTCAGGCACTGTGTGCATGCCTGGTCTTACAACCACTGTCTACATCGTCTTATAGCCACTGTGTACCTGGTCTTACAGCCACTGTCTACATCGTCTTATAGCCACTGTGTACCTGGTCTTACAGCCACTGTCTACATCGTCTTATAGCCACTGTGTACCTAGTCTTACAGCGAGTGTCTACATCGTCATATAGCCACTGTGTACCTGGTCTTACGCCACTGTGTACCTGGTCTTACAGCCACTGTCTACCTGGTATTATAGCCACTGTGTACCTGGTCTTACAGCCACTGTGTACCTGCTCTTATAAGCACTGTGTACCTGGTCTTATAACCACTGTGTACCTGGTCTTATAACCACTGTGTACCTACATGGTCTTATAACCACTGTGTACTTACATGGTCTTATAACCATTGTGTACCTACATGGCCTTATAACCATTGTGTACCTACATGGTCTTATAACCATTGTGTACTTACATGGTCTTATAACCACTGTGTACCTAACTGGTCTTATAACCACAGTGTATCTACATGGTCTTATAACTGCTGTGTACCTACCTGGTCTTATAACCACTGTGTACCTATATGGTCTTATAACCATTGTGTACCTACATGGTCTTATAACCTCTGTGTACTTACATGGTCTTTAACCACTGTGTACCTAACTGGTCTTATAACCACTGTGTATCTACATGGTCTTATAACTGCTGTGTACCTACATGGTCTTATAACCATTGTGTACCTACATGGTCTTATAACCACTGTGTACCTACATGGTCTTATAACCTCTGTGTACTTATATGGTCTTTAACCACTGTGTACCTACATGGTCTTATAAGCTCTGTGTACTTACATGGTCTTATAACCATTGTGTACCTACATGGTCTTATAGCCACTGTGTACCTACATGGTCTTATAACCACTGTGTACCTACGTTGTCTTATAACCGCTCTGTACCTACATGGTCTTATAACCACTGTGTACCTACATGGTCTTATAACCACTGTGTACGTACATGGTCTTATAACCACTGTGTACCTACATGGTCTCATAACCACTGTGTACGTACATGGTCTTATAACCACTGTGTACGTACATGGTCTTATAACCACTGTGTACCTACATGGTCTTATAACCACTGTGTACGTACATGGTCTTATAACCATTGTGTACCTACATGGTCCTATAACCGCCGTGTATCTAAACTGGTCTTATAACCACTATAAACACCTTTTTCCTGCCCTTGTCCACGTGTGTCGTTTCCTTTGCGAATATAGAAACCCGCAACTGCTATACTCAGCATATAATAGGTAGACTAAAATAATTTAAAAGTATTTACAACTAAACCAACATCTTCTTAGGTTTTATGCATGTTCTTAACATTGTGGTATTATTCACAATGAATTGAAGGGACACTAAATTCTGTTAATAAAAGTATATAGTTAAATTAATTGTAATAATAGAAAAAGTGACTCTAAATCTACCATTATGTTATACTTGAAAAAGCTTCTCTTTACTATTTCAGCTTGTAAACCTGGAAATTGGGGAGAGAATTGTATGTATTCTTGTAACTGTAATGGTTCCTGCCATGACGTCACTGGACAATGCACAGGTGAGCATTTTCAATTTTCTTAGACGCCTATATTGCAATGAGGGGGGGGGATTAAGTCATGAATGAGTCAGTGTGGGAGGTGAGAGGGGCAGGGGAGGGTGAGAATGAGTCAATGTGGGAGGTGAGAGGGCAGGGGAGGCTGAGAATGAGTCAATGTGGGAGTGAGAAGGCAGGGGAGGGTGAGAATGAGTCAATGTGGGAGGTGAGAGGGGCAGGGAGGGTGAGAATGAGTCAATGGGGGAGGTGAGAGAGGCAGGGGAGGGTGAGAATGAGTCAGTGTGGGAGTGAGAGGCAGGGAGGGTGAGAATGATCAATGTGGGAGGTGAGAGGGGCAGGGAGGTGAGAATAGTCAATGTGGGAGGTGAGAGAGGCAGGGGAGTGAGAATGAGTCAGTGTGGGAGAACAAAAACAGTGGGGAGGTGAGAGCAGGGCAAGGGTGAGAATGAAACCAAGTGCGATGTGAGAGGCAGGGGAGGGTGAGAATGAGTCAGTGTGGGAGGTGAGAGGCAGGGGAGGGTGAGAATGAGTCAATGTGGGAGGTGAGAGGGGCAAGGGAGGGTGAGAATGAGTCAATGTGGGAGGTGAGAGAGGCAGGGGAGGGTGAGAATGAGTCAGTGTGGGAGGGTGAGGATGAGTCAGTATTGGTGGTGACAATGAGTCAGTGTGGGTGGGTGAGAATGAGTCAGTGTGGGCGGTGATAATGAGTCAGTGTGGGTGGTGAGAATGAGTCAGTGTGGATGGTGAGAATGAATCAATGTGGGTGGTGAGAATGAGTCATTGTGGGAGGGTGGGAATGAGTCAGTGTGGGTGGTGAGAATGAGTCAGTGTGGGTGGTGAGAATGAGTCATTGTGGTTGGTGAGAATGAGTCATTGTGGGTGGTGAGAATGAGTCAGTGTGGGTGGTGCGTAAGATCGTGTTCTTTCATATCCTCACCACATGGAGAGGCTTCACAATTTGGACATGACCAGATAACTTCAGGTTAGTTCAGTTCACACTTTCCTGTCTGTGTTATATTGACCTTCCTGTTGTAAAGTTATAAACTCGTCCTATATGGCTCTATGGATATATGAGCAATGTCATCTTTTGCTATTTATTCTTTTAAGTCGACCGTCGATAATTGAGACTTATTTTCCCAAGCAATTATGTTGGAAAAGTGAGCTCGGTGGATAAATGAATTTGTTTCTATTTGAAAATAGAGAACATAAATAAAATAGCGATTTAGACGAGAATGTACTGTATGTTTAGCCTGGATTTGAGCACTTGCTGGCATCCTTCAGGCCTGCACATTTTGGAGTAGCGCCTGTAGAGTGGGTTCACGAACATCCTCTTGGGTGGCTGTAGAGACCAAGGAATTTCAGCACTATTGTCCCAACAAAGTAACACTGCTTTATTCAGTAGTACCAATTTAGCCCGAGGCAAGATAGGAGGAGTTCATGATTCCGCGTAATAATGTCTTAAGTGAACCTTGTCTTCGCCACGACACTCACCTCAACACCGCCCTGCCAACCAAGCGTCAGTCCCAAGTTAATTACCTTCGAAGAGGTTCATGCATTTACAGATAATTTTGACACATTCGACAGTATATTCAAATAAGGAAACCTGCCACAATTCATAGTGCTATAGCCGGTTTTATTATACTCTAACTTATAAAAGTTGGGCATGATAAGGGAACACGGGTTCAAATGAGACCCTCCACCCAATTAAAGCTGAAACAAGGTAAGCTCCTCAATGTGGCTATGACATCAGCAACTATTTTGGATTTACGCTTTTTACCACTGAGTTTGGCTTGAATTTCCATTTGCAAGAGAAAATGGTTATTTGCATTATACGATAGTCCACAGACAAACACTACTATATAATGATCATTGTGCAAAACAGTTGTATTTGTCTTCAGCGACACCTGTGATCAGTGAACCCTTGTCATGTGCGAACAGTTTTTCAATGGACAATTGACCTTTTTCATTTTATCGCCCCTTTGATGACAGGAACCCTGCTTGGTCAGGACAATATTGGTCTGGATGCAAAGTTGTCCGTTGAAGTTGATAGGAAAGTTACTTTCAAAGCCGTTTAACTTAGCTTGATATGTTTTCGTTATTTCCTTACAGGCAGCATGTTAGCATTTCGTACAATTAAGGTGCCTCAAAAGGATCGCGTCACATCTAGATCTGTTACATTGGAGATCTTCCCTACAATTCCTGCGTCGGACGAGTACATCATTGAATATACTGATGCCGCAAACACATTCTTCCAAGATGGCAAACGGGTGCCGCATCATACACAGAGTAGCTTCAAGGTCACTCAAGATGGACTCCAGCCAAGCACCGCCTACGCATTCAGAGTTGTGTCATATTTGATGTTCAAGCGGGGAAGCGAATCACCGACAATTAGCATCAACACAAGTAATCAATGTTTAACTTAAAAGTTCACGTTTGTTCATATATTGAAGTTAAATACGTCACATTGACAATTATAACATATTCTAATTTAGATCAGAGCATCTTTTATGATTATCAACTAATGTTGGATATATTTGGAGTCCAATCATACAAAATAATTAGCATGTGCATGCCAAGCACAATAAGCTATTGGTAAATTAGGTTAAAACCTGAGGGTTTTAACTTCAGCAGTAAAACTGTAAAGAAATGAATGAATATGCTACAAACTAAGTTGGATATGTTTGGTCATATCATGTACGATCATATAGAGCGAGTCAGAGTGGGTGGTGACAGTATATTCAAATAAGGAAACATGCCACAATTCATAGTGCTATAGCTGGTTTTATTATACCCCAACTTTGTTCGCGTATAAAAGTTGGGCATGATAAGGGAACACGGGTTCAAATGAAACCCTCCACCCAATTAAAGCTGAAACAAGGTAAGCTCCTCAATGTGGCTATGACATCAGCAACTATTTTGGATTTAAGCTTTTTACCACTGAGTTTGGCTTGAATTTCCATTTGCAAGAGAAAATGGTTATTTGCATTATACGATAGTCCACAGACAAACACTACTATATAATGATCATTGTCACTCAAAGAATGTAATACCCCTGTCACACTACGACGTAATGAGCCAACGTGAGCCTAACGTGGTGATATTTCGTCATTACGTTGATGTACGTTGGATTACGTTATGATGACGTTAGAGTGACGTCGAGCTACGTCACATTACGTCGTGTTACGTCGAGATACGTCGAGGTTTTGGACATGTTCAAACGTTTCGACGTAGGTCGAACGTAATGGTTTACGTTCGCCGTACGTTCTGTTCACGTTCAGCGAACGTCAATGACGTTAAACGGACGTTATTCCGACTCTCCTCACTACGTTCAACTACGTTCCACTACGTTGACCCCCATTAAACCAAGTGCAAATGCCCACGGGGCGTAATGGGAACGTCAGGACAACGTCAGGAGAACGTCAGGAGAACGTGCATTCAACATACGTTCAACGTCTCATGACGTAGCTAACGTCACGTAACGTTCTTCTGACGATGGAATAACGTTCATAACGTTCCGTCAGCGTCATTACGTTCACCTCTCTCGTCGAACGACGGTATCACTACGTTACTCTCTCGTCCACTACGCTGCATCCACGTTCAACTTCTGCCCAAATTTGCATACTACGCCGAGAAGTTCAACGTTCTTCACGTTCTCCCTACGTTGACGTCGTTACGTCGTAGTGTGACAGCCCCATTAGTTCATGATGTTATTGTAGTAGTCTGCACTGACCTCTCAGGCAAGTAACCACATAGACAGGTAGGCGTGTGTAGTAGGGTGATATCAGAGGGCCTAGGTGGTGTAATGGTTATCACACTGGCCCGGAATGCAAAGAGATGTGGGTTCGAGTCCCGCTCTAGGCACAATATTTCCAATTTTCATCACCCCCATGACACTGGTGCTGTGACCAGGATCCTGTACAAGCTATGCACTGTCTGGTTGTTGAACCTACCCTGCGTATATATGTGTGTAAGCGCACTGCCTGTATGTATGTAATTGTAAGCATTAAAAGACTTACAATTCCAGGGGGACGAGTGTAGTAGTCTGCACTGACCTTTCAGGCAAGTAACCACATAGACAGGTAGGCGTGTGTAGTATGGTGATATCAGGGAGCCTAGGTGGTGTAATATTTAGTCCACTGGCCCGGAATGCAAAGAGATGTGGGTTCGAATCAGCTCTAGGCACAATATTTCCCATTTTCATCACCCCTACGACATTATGTTCCCGTGAGTTTGGCCTCCTTGTACCTTGTTCGGTGACTTACTGCTGCTGTTGATTGGATCCACTGCGTAACTGGATACCAATGGGGTAACACCGCTAACATCCACGCTACAAGCGTGTATGACAATACTTATACTTATGTGAATTGTCTGGTGCATGGCATTACTAGGACAAGGAAAGCACTGGTTGGTTAGCTCAGTGTTAGGATAATGCCACTGGTAATGGTGGCACAATATTCCAGTAGGACAACACTGTAAATTCACCATGAACCCGGCCGTCACCAGTGGCTACCCCACCCTGACATGACCGACATTCTTCTTGGTTGTCTATCGGTGACGACCATCACAGCAACTCATCATTTGTTGTGAACTCATCGATGACTGATGGGTCCAATTTGTGCTCAGAATGTGCGGTGGCACATTGGACATGCGTGTGTAGCTGCTGTCTGGTAGATGAAGGAGACAATCTTTTCTCCGCTGATGCTTTTGTTTAGCTTGAGATACATGATCACTTTCATGACTGACATAACTTCAAGCACTCCCACATCCACTCCTCAGCACCAACATCGCAGTGATGAAAGATCTCAGCGATTTCGTGGATTTCCAGGATTTTTCCTGTAGCTGGGTCATTCTCTAAAACTGGGCACAAAAGTGTGACATGGAAACCAAATGTGAAAACCTTCCAAATAATAGCAAAAATCCTTCCAAAAAATAGCCTAATCCAATGTCCTATGAAGGTTTGCATGTTGTGCATATGTCAGAGTTGTAAAAAATGAGTTTCAATTTTTTAATTAGATCTTATACAAATTGACCAATACATTAATATCACTTGTGTAACATACAAATGAAAGACACATCCAGAACCTCATTTTAACATATACAACATAGTCAAACAAGATTTTATTGATTACTGTTAAGTAGACAAGGTTATGACTTACAAGAAAAAAGTTGAAAAATAAGTTGAAAAAAAGCTTGGCTATATGTGTGGTGTCAATGTGTAAATTTTCACATTTTCACTCTAGCGCAAGATCATACAATTATAAATTTGATATCTTTTGTGGGATAAATTCAATACATGTAGAATTGCTAACATACCTAATAGACAGAGGCTACAATAATTATTTGTCTTGTTATCAATAAAACAAAGACTTAATTATCAGCATCGTAACGTGGAGACCAAATATGTGGTGCCAAGTTTTGGAGAATAACGCAGCTATAAGTGTATACTAATACGTTGTGCCCGTCCTGATACACCACCCACAGCACCAGCCGGCGACTTTACACTTAGATGTTGCCTCCAACAACCAACCAACCAATACATTGTTTCACGCTGCAGCACCATCAGCGTATACTAATATGTGGTACAAACACCACAACACTAGCAGCATATACTACTAATGCCTTCAAACGCCGCAGCAGGGTCAGCGTATACTAATACATGCTTCAAACGGCACAGCACTATCAGCATATACTACTAATATGTGCTTCTAATGCCGCAGCACTATCAGCATATACCGATATGTGGTGCAAATGCCACCGCACTAGCAGCATATACTACTAATACATGCTTCAAATGGCGCACCACTATCAGCGTATACCAACATTTATGAAACCCGACTTCCGGGAATTTTCAGCGATTCCCTGACAATGCTAAGCCTATGGGAGCATATCAGCATTTCCGCTTTTTTTCCCTGAGACCACTTTCACCCCTGCATCGGCACCTTGACTCTATCACACACCACCACCCCGAACCCAACATCCAATTTGCTAACCACTTATCAACACAGATTAATCCGTACTACCAAACCACCAACTAAATATAGCTACTGCCCCTCATTCAATAAACAGCGGGCGAGCTGGCCTAATCAGTAGAGCGAGGGTCTCGTGTGCGGAAGGTCGGGAGTTCGGTTTCCGGTCGAGTCAAACCAATGACTCTAACATTGATACTTGCCGCTTTCTAGCCTGTAAATAGTGTAAATAACTGGTAGACCAAGGCCTCGCAGCTGAAAAAAGACTATATTCACACGAATAAAAATGTTTCCTAACCACCCCCCCCCACAAAAAAAAAACACCTCCTGAATTGAAATGGCTCGACCTGAGTTCTGCTCGCTATGGTTTTTCTTTGTGTTTTTTTCTTCAAAATAGCTGGGAATGTAAGGGAACCTGAACAGGGACCGCTGCAGGAGATTTTCGTTTTTTAATTCTTTTATTGAAGATTTATGCTGCCTATCAATATATCATCTGTAAGTCTGAATAGACAGTTGGTCGATAGAAAGCTGGAGCGTACACTTTTACCAACCATAGGGCAGTTTAGTCTCCCACACCACATACAGATGGTACGAGAGCAAATGGGCTTTGGTCGCTGTAACTTAGTGTAACTTATACCAGAGAGCGTGTATATAGATGAGAGGGACAACTCTCATACTAGACCGTGTAACAGCTGCCGACTGTAGCGCTCCAAGTGGTGGTTGTTGAATAGTATATGACACAGTTGTCAAATTCAAGGCATTGTCAATGGCCATGAGCAATATTCGTACAGAAAAAGTGAAATATCTCTAAAACCGCACAATTTAGAAACAAACTGTTTTTCAGACCAACAGATCAAATGTTTAATAAACAGATTACCCACCCACCCACCTTTAGAGTCAATGTGGGATCTGGCGAGCGAGGGGGCGGGTCAGATGACTGTGGACGCTGCGGAGAGCAGATTGGTTCAATAAACCAAGGTGAAGCGTACTCGTATTGGATCTTGGTGTTCTTCCGTGTGTGCGTGGCAGTGTGGGAGTCGGAGGGCCGTGGGCCATTACAGTACCATCCCCCCCCAGGAAAGTGTGCAGGATATAATGTTGATCCATTAGCATGGATGCACCTATTTAGCTTATATTGTTGTCCTGTGTTTAGTGTTATGTCAGGTGTGGTGTCTAAGCATTTAAATAAGTCAATGTCATTAAATCACACTTTCTCCATTTGCAGCTCAATTTGTTTTGCTTTATTATTTATAGATTTTGTGTTATTCTGTCTGTTGAAGATGTTAAATCCCAACACATCTAAAACAGACTCTGTGACCCAACATCCATTTAAAAAAATATACAACTGTCAGTGATTATGAAGTAACTGAACCACTTCATTTTGCATTTTGTCCAGGTGCAGAACAGCAGAAGACGTCATGTAAGTGGAGCGTCTTGTATCATTGTTGTATATTCTACCCAGTAACATTGCACTTGTTGTGTTATATATTTGTTTTGTCTCGTTGTTGTATATTCTACCCAGTAACATTGCACTTGTTGTGTTATATATTTGTTTTGTCTCGTGTATTACCATTGCACTGTTGTGTTATATATTGTTTTGTCTGTTGTTGTATATTCTACCCAGTAACATTGCACTTGTTGTGTTATATATTTGTTTTGTCTCGTTGTTGTATATTCTACCCAACATACTTGTTGTGTTATATATTTGTTTGTTCATATTACCAGTAACATGCACTTGTGTTTATATATTTGTTTTGTCTCGTTGTTGTTATTCTACCAGAACCCTTGTTATATATTTTTTGTCTCGTTGTATATTCTACCCAGTAACATTGCACTTGTTGTGTTATATATTTGTTTTGTCTCGTTGTTGTATATTCTACCCAGAAACATTGCACTTGTTGTGTTATATATTTGTTTTGTCTCGTTGTTGTATATTCTACCCAGTAACATTACACTTGTTGTGTTATATATTTGTTTTGTCTCGGTGTTGTATATTCTACCAAAACATTGCACTGTTGTATATATTTGTCTCGTTGTTATCACAATACTTGTTGTGTTATATATTTGTTTTGTCTCGGTGTTGTATATTCTACCCAGTAACATTGCACTTGTTGTGTTATATATTTGTTTTGTCTCGTTGTATATTCTACCCAGTAACATTGCACTTGTTGTGTTATATATTTGTTTTGTCTCGTTGTTGTATATTCTACCCGGTATATTTGTTTTGTCTCGTAGTATATTCTACCCAGTAACATTGCACTTGTTGTGTTATATATTTGTTTTGTCTCGTTGTTGTATATTGTACCCAGTAACATTCCACTTGTTGTGTTATATATTTGTTTTGCATTGGTATATTACTGTCAGTCATCAATATATTCTAATTAGCCTAAATACATATTGGGGATGGAAATAGCTACATTTAAATCCTAGTGGAAGTAATTGTAGTCCCCTGTTTGAAAGTTCTCACATCTTACGAACAATGAAAGATATGCGTGTTGGTATATAATTATAAGTGCAGCTATGTAATTCAGGCGGGTTTAACTGGCAATGGCGATAGAGTAACTACTAACTGAAATACCTTTGCTATTTTAATTTTTCCAGGTGTACAATATCAGACCATCACAGGTATGCACAGCTTTTTGTTCTTCCTTCTATAGTCAATCCAATAAATATAATCCAACTGACCTAAATATCTATTACTAATAGAAATTCCTACATTCAAATCATGCTGGAAATAATAATGCCCTATCGAGTGTTGTAGTATCTGGTGAACAATTTAAATGGACATAGATAGTGATACTTATAGAGAGAACACTCATATTAGAGAACATTCATGTTATATTTTCTAAATACTCTTTGGCGCGTACAATGAAAAAGCCGCTCCTAAGTTGCAACAGAAACAGATATCATTTCCGCGCAGGGTTTTCCCACTTCAACCTTAATGTGTTAGCCACACACCATGTTCAAGTCAGCCCCCTAACCACACACCACCCACCTCCCTTACACCTCCCTAACCACACACCACACACCTCCCTTACACCCCCCTAACCACACACCACCCACCTCCCTTACACCCCCTAACAACACACCACCCACCTCCCTTACACCCCCCAACCACACACCACCCACCTCCCTTACACCCCCTAGCCACACACCAACCACCTCCCTTACACCCCCTAACCACACACCACCCAC